>JAWWEN010000038.1:6399350-6419881 GCA_035582955.1 Sycophila texana
CCAACTCGGGCTCCGAGATGGCACTTTTCCAACTGGAGTCCGAGATGGCACCTTCTTGCTCCAGACCGACGATATAAACACTATGATTCTGATAATTTTTGCTGGCAATTATTCAGGTAACTTTGTTGAAGAATTATACACTTTGCAATACAATCTTTTTTGTCATACTTGTACTTCTATGTACAAGTATGTAATAGAAAATGTCGTAACCCAGGAAAAACATCGTTATACCGTTAGCGTATTCTAAGCTTTTAATGGAGACGCGATAATGACATTGCAGACAACGTGTAATTCCCCATCCTGCCTGTAGCATGTAAATTACCCGAGCAGCGATCAACGCGTCGCTCGCCCGGAAAAAGACACCGACAGTGACAAAAAAAAGGCACAAATCACACCGCACCCTCTCTCCCCTCCGGCTGGCCGTCTGGCATCGAGAGTCGAAAATCTATTTCCAGCGCGCGCGCCACTGTCGGAAGTGGACCGGTTGACACGCGCTTCCCATCGCGATAAAGCGAGCCACACTCCCGTAATTATTTTCACTCCAATCGACGACCCTCCCTCCCGTCGCCGTCGCGCCCTGAAAATTTCGGGAAACTCCGAACTCGTTTCTTTCGGCGCGTTCGCCCCGCTCGAGCGAACTACGCAAGCCGATCTTTGTGCGCCGTCGCGCGGGGCCTTTAATTTTAATGCGCTCCCCCGACTTTTCGCAGTGAGAATTGCGAGTTTACGAGCGAGCGCCGCCGCTTACCAGCGAGTTACGAGGCGATAAGGGGACTCTCGCGACGACGATTGTTCGAGTCGTCCGATTAAAAATTTATTGGCTTATGCAGAGCGTCCGAGAGCGTTATTGGCGCGTCTGAGTCGCGATAATGGGTCGATCATTTTTTACGAGCGTGTTTATTGCGCCGCGCGATCACTCTTCAGCTGGACGGCTATATTTTCCGTAATTCTGCTCAATTCGTCTGCGCCTGCAATTACAACCTCTTTTTTCCCTATAGGCGATCATTGCTTCGACACTTTACGTAATCGCTGCGTCATTGATTTTTATTAGCTTGTCATTTGTTATAGAGACGTTCCTTTGGTATAGCAGAGATTAGCGCTGAGTGAGACAATATGGTAGTCGTTGATCGTAATAAAAATCCGAGCGGAAAAATGAAGCGATTTGTCGAGTGAAAAAAGTAAAATCCAGTTTACTCGAAGCAACAGTCGAGAACCAGACTTCTTAAAATAATTTCCGTGATCGCATTAATTGACTTGTAAAAACGAGAGTTACGCCCAGAGAGCGCACTCCCGGTCGCGCGTACAAAACATCCGGCGAGAGATAAAAAAGAAAAAATCCAATACCCGTTTTTCGCAGTCAATAAATCAGCCGGGCCAAAAGCGACGCACTGCAGCTCATCGGCGCGACTCGTGAATGAAGCTAAGAAATAAAGGCGAGAGAGAGAGAGAGGCTCCCGGCTCGCGCCAGAAACGAGTTATTATCACGCGCAATGTCACAGACGCGCATTCGTATTTTAATGACCCCATGGCGTACGCGCTGTTTGTAAACTCGGGCGCGCGTCTCTCGGTCAGGGCGCGACGCGGAGGAGAGCGACAAAAAAAAAAAGTGGAACACGTGGCCGTGGCCGGGCCCACCTCGTTCTCCATTCAGTGCCGAACAAAACTCGCCTCTTTCCCGAAAAACGCGCTTTATCTTTGCGCGGTGCGCGTCGGTATTTTTTTCCCGCCGGGCTTTTTTTTCCACCCTCCGCGCGGCTTGGAGCGACTCGTTCATCGATTGCGTTCTGCGATCCATTGTCGGGGCTTAGAGGGAGAGGGCGAGCGGGCCTCTATTGACGCTTTTTTTTTTACGCGTTACATCGCGCTTTATCTCCTCGCGAACGGGTATGAAATTTTTTCGCGCAGCGCAAGTGGAGGGGGATTTCGAGCTTTGTTAACGTCGGATGCTCGAACTGGACCATGGATGGCGTGGAAAAAGTAATTGTTGGCTTTTAGTTTGTGTACTCGATTGGTTAGGGGTATTTGAGAGCTATTCAATTGTTCTGTAGAATATGAGAATAAAATTTTGATTTTTTTTTTTGTTTAAATTGTAGGATTATATAGGTAATCATGAGAAATCGAGATTTTTACTGATAATTTCATTCAGTACACCTTGGTTATTATAGAAAAGAATCTACGAACACTGTGCTTTCCTTGCAAATTCTAGATTTCTACATTCTCTAAACATTTAAATTCCATTCTAACCTACTTCCAGAATTCTTATTAACATAACGCGAGCCGAGATTATACAAAATCACCAAACCAAGCGAGCGTTGCACACTCAACAAACTAATCTCCCCGTCAATCAAAGTGCAAATCCGTAAGCGCGAATAATCTCGCGCTGCTCAATTAACAAACGCCAGTAAGCGGCAAAAGGCGTACACCGAAGGGGTTACGCGCGTCCCAGCCTCAATTATCGCGAGATGATGCCTCGGGCGGACCTCCTAATAGCCGCTCGGGGGGGAAAAGCGGTCTCGGCGTCCAGGCCGGCAGTTTCACGGGCGCAGCGCGCGACAATCGAAAACGGAGCTCGCGCCGCGCTGTATCCCCCTTCCCCATTGTTTCGGCGGCCTCTCGTCCGCGACAATGGAATCAGATGTTTTGTCGGCGCGTATAATGCGAGCGCGTGGCCCGCGCGACGCTAATGAAAGGCTCTCGCCGCGGAGCGCACCTCTGAATGCGTCGAACGCGCCAAATGAATAACGAAGTGCATGACGCGCGCGGAGCTGCAGTCCGCGAGCGCCTCGGGGCTCTCAACCTGCGAGCCGCACTTCCGTGGGAATGGATCGCTTTAAATGCGATTCGCGTGCGGGGTCTGCACTTTTTTTTAAGTCGTGGGAGAGGCCGTGGTGCGCTCGAGCCGTGACCGACGTCCTGGTCGGGGTGGATATTTAATTGCAGGGGTCGGATGTTTTGATTGCTCATGAGGGGTGGGTTTTGACGAAACTATCGACTGGGGGAAGATAAGCTTTTTTTATTTTGGGGTGGGCGACTTGATTTTTAAATTGTTTGTTAATTGACCGATTATTTCCTTGAAGGGGATACTTAATTTTTTTTTTTTATGGGAATGAAATAGAATTGCGATGGTGTTGTTGAAATACCTGTATGTTAGTCGCGTGTTTCTTTATTCTCTAAATGTGAAATGATGAAATTTTAATCCAACTCTGCCCTCTAAAATCCACTCAGTGAAAATTCTCAATATGCACTGACTTTCAATGAAAAGTGCGCAACTGAAAGATTCAGTTGCGCACTTATCACTGTCTTTTAGTGTATATACACTGAAAGACAGTGAATTCTCATTATTTTCACTGGATGGATTTTAGAGAGTGCGTTAATCAGATTAAGTTCATTAATTTTCAGACAAATTTTAACTGATTTGTTAATGTAGGATCGGTAAAATTTCACTGACTTCATTTTTACAGAATAATATTCACGTAAAATTTAACTAATAATAATTGCTGCGCTGCATTTACTAACTTTAAAAAATACATATATACTTTACTAGTGACTAAGAAGTATAAGATAATTAATATAAGTATCACCGGGAAAAAAGATACGACTTTGAACTAGTTACTCTGCATTCCCAAACGAACGTGACTTATCTTTAACTGACATAGATCAGTCGCTTCTAAAAAAAAATCTACGAACCATCAGCTAGTAGCACTGAAATAAACCTGCATAAAAATTTCCATACTATACCGAACGCTACTAGCCCCATTCGAAATTACCATTCCACCACGCAAAACCACTCGACGGAAATAGCGCTAGTCTCACCACATCACCGGCTCACAATATCCTCCGCAAAACCCATATCTCGGAAACAAATTTCCCGAGACCGCAGGATTGCGTCGAGAGTCCCCCGGACCCCTCTCGCCTTCGGCGCTTCCCAAAAAGCTCCTCGATATTAGACCGGGCACCCGCGAGCGCGTCTAATCATATATCGCAATGCGCAAATGAAGGTAGGAGGGGGGCGAATCGATGACCCAGATGCTCGCAGAGGCCCGGAGGAGGGCTCGCTCGTAAGTTTTGTCGCGAGCGGTGGCCAATGTCAAAGTTCTCGAATCGATGCCAGAGAGAGGGAGAGAGAGCCCCAAGCGAAAACCGGAAGCCCGAGAACTTGCGCCCGCGCGCTGGCGGAAACAATGACTCGGCCCTCCGGGCGACAATGCGGTCGTTCGTTTTTTAAGGCACGCTTTGCGGGAGAGCGATCGACTTGACAGCCTTTTCGCGACTCCATTCACTCTTAATTGTCTTGGGTATGTCTTTTTTTTTTGTGGCCTTTTATTTCGCGGCCCGTGCGGTGTGTACACCTCGGGCACTTTATCCTGCGAGCGAGGTGTCGGCGATAAGATCGTGGTTTAAGTAAATTATTATTGTGGTATAATAATTAAGATTAGATAGCGACGCTCGGTTTAGAATTATGGCGGCCATTAAATCAAATTGTAGAAACACATATTGATATCGCTAAGTGTTTTTATTGTTAATAAACATGACGGTGGCGCCGGTCTTTCGGCGAACCGGTGAAAATTCCGCGTTTGTAAGGTAACTGGATTGTGCCAGAAAAGCGGGATTTCTAAACGACCGGTGGAAAAAAAAAATTCTTAATTATCGACTTAACTATCTGGGCGCGTGGGTTTGCGTTATCTGCGCTATGAAAGGTGAGCGAGCGAGAGGAGAGAAAAAGCGTTTATTGCGCTGTATCACAGCTGCGCAGGTTTTCCTCTTGGCGGGCGCAAAAATCGTTTCATAATAATGAGAATGACTCGCGTGCCGCGATAAATCGCGGCTCTTTGCGCAATCCTTTGATTCCCAGATAATTTACGTTTTGTTTTGTAAACACACCGACGCGTCGATCGACGAATCGACTTGCATAATCGCTTAACAAGTTTCACGAAAAGTAGCTTTTCTATCATTTTTCAAAAAACTCAAATGTTTTCGCGAATGATAATCATCCCGTCGTTGCGCAACATCGAGCTGCCTTGCAAACAGAGAAAATTAAAATGACGAGCCTGTCAAAGCATTTGGTCGGATCCTCGAATCCGTGCGGCAATAAACGGGCCACGCTCACCCCCCGATTGAAGGCAATCGCGCAAACGGCCGCGGTAACGAGCGCGCCAAGGGTTCGCTAAATATAAAGTCCGGTCATATGGTAATCGAAAGAGGGCGAGCCACATGCCGTGGAGCTTTATTTACCCTGTGTATAAATCAGCGAGCCAGCGGGCCACCACTGCCCCTGATCCGATGCGCCGGACGCGTAATGCTATTAAATGCCGATCGGCCTTGTTCGGAGTCATCTGCTACCCGAGACTTTTATACACTCCCCCGCGCGCAAACAGATCCGCTCGTCGAGTAAGGTCGATAATTTCGGGGGAGCGGGTGCATTGTACCTCGCGAAATTTTTCGGGCGCGCGACCGGATTTTATTGAGCTTTCAACTTATAACAAGAGATTTTTGTGAGATTTATTTATGTATTTAATTTCTTTCAATTTTTTTTTTTCCAAAACAGGATGATAAACATTGTTGTTCCTTCAGTTGAGTAATTTGTGCATTTGCGGATTAAAATTTATACAATAAAATTTTTAAATCGACGTACGGATGAAATATTTCGAAAAGAAGATAATTTAAAGCCGTATAAAAAAAAACTTGATGAATGAAATACTATATACTTCGACAAATATATAATTATACCTAATTGACCGAACATTCATAAAAAAAAAATTCCCAGCACTTTCTCAAAAAACGTATTTTTCTTCGTCAACGCGGTGGATAATTTAGCGGCAGAATAAGATCGAGCGGCGCAAAAATATCGAAATTGCATTTTCGCGCGCACGCGCGATCCACTCGCGAAGAAACGGCTCCGTTGAACGTGGGTGGGAGGGGGTTCGCCGGGGTGGGTTCGAAGGCGCGTGGACTTACATGCAGCAGGCGGCGAGGATTTGCTTCTCTCCGGTCGTCGCTTGAGATGTCTCGCAAACATTCGAGAAGAAAGGAGCGAAATGTAAGCGCGCTCGTTATACGAGTTCAGGATGTTTGCAGCCTGCGAAAGATATCCGTCTGTGCCTCAATCGTCTCTTTTCTCCGGAAAATATTTTCCTGAGATCCGGATGCGCTCGTTCTTCTCTCTGCGGGTTTTCTCTTTTCGCGAGGACAAATTTTTGTTATTGAAGTTTTGTCGATTCTTTTTTCAGCTTTTTGTTTTTTACATATAGGGGGTAATGTAGAAGTGTATAATGAGGTTGCGGCGTTTCGTTTCTTGTTTTTTTCTCTTTCTTTTTCAAGAGGTAGGGGGAAGTTTTTGGGGGAGATTAATCACGAGTCAAAGCTGGCGCGCTGTTCTTTAAAGAGTTCCGAAGTTCGCGGCAGCCCCGTCCTTTTGTCCGAGCCGATAGTTTGCCAAGTTCTGGTCCATTATTGCAAAGTGGTGCGCGCGATACAAAGTCCGTTAGAGAAAAAAGAATATGAAACACAACGTCTCACTAAATCAGCTCGACGTGACGAAAATTCCCGAAACTTTTTTTATGCCCCTGATTAAATGCAATTTTATTCTAGCAGATTTTATTTTTAAATAAAAGGGAATAATAATCTTTCACAATCTATAAATCAGAATTACTGATTGAAAAAAGAGTACTCGATCACTGGAGAACAAAAAACCATTAGTTTAAAACCATACAATCAGTATCAAGTAAACGGCAGCAGAAAATATAAAAAAAGGTCCGAAGTGTCCGCGGCGTACCGAAGCAAGTCGACGGTTGGTGACACGCGAAAGCGCGTGTCTCTCGGAATCGTCGCTCTTTCGCGACAGAAGAATGAGACGGCCCGGCCGAGCCATAAAAGTGCAACGTGCGCGCGAAAGGCGCCGAGAAGGCATCGTCCGTCGCCGGCGGGTTACATCGTGTTACGAGCGCAGCCCGTAACCAATACCCCGCGGGGGACCGTCTGTTTGCTGTTGGCTGGCTCCAGGGCTTCGCCGCGCTAGCAACTATAGTACCTATATTCAATTCCCGTCGCCGCAGCAGTCCCTCCCTCGCTCCATCCACTCCCATCCGTCCGGCGAAATTCTGATACTCCGCCGTCAATTGAACGGACGCGGATCGAGTGCCCGGAAACGCGAGAACTCCGAAGGCGTCAGCGGAGGATCTGCCCCTTCCGCGCCAGGAAGTAACGAAATCGATCGAGCGGTGTTCGCTAAAGGCGCGCAACTAGATGGACCGGCCGATTACACCTCAGCGAAATCTGCCTATACGCGAGGTTTATACCCACGAAGATAGGCAATTATTTTTTTTGTTCAACAAAGAGAGAGATAAGCCAGAGTAGCACGTATAGATCTCTCGTAAAAAAAAAACTCGTACGTCATCGAAATAATTAATTAATGCGGATGCGAGCAGCGCGGCCGCGTCAAACTTCGCCGACGATTAATTTCGCCCGGACGACTCAAAAAATCGCCGCGAGCGTAAGGGAATCGTAAAACAAAATAAAAAAAGAAAATAAAGAGAAAGAGCGAAAGAAAGAATCGAGACGCGCGATCGAAAAAAGAAGGACGGGAAGTCTTGATTAATTGAATCCGCGGGGAGAAGGTTTTCTGGCGCGACCAGTTGGTCCGCGTTACTCGCGGACGAGCTGCGTCCCCCCTCCTCGAGATAAAGTCGCGGAAGGCGGAGTCCACTGGAGCTTTAATCCGCGCCAATTAGTAGTGGCGGGAAAAAAAGACGCGGGGATGGAAAAGCGCGCGGAGTATTTTAACAGGTAGCGACAAGGCCTAATTTAGATAAATCGAGAAGCTAATTTATCGCGGGGGGAGTATACGTATTTTACGCAAGGCGAAACGTGTTTGTCCCGCATTGACGATGCGATTTCGGAGTGATAATCGATAAGGCGTCGATGTTAATTGACTCGATGGTCCCCCTGCTCATTTTCACTTTATTTATGCCCGCGAGGCAGTAACTCGCTTCTATCAGTATACATTGAATGTGAATTCTACCATTCCTTTTGTTTTTACTTCTTCTTTTTTTTTTTTGTTCAAACGATTTAAAAGGCCACTGCGCGCCACGCGTACATACTTTGTGCGGGCCGTTTATCCGACTGGGAATTCCTTAGAAATCGCCAACGTCAGGATCAGGTTTTAAAATGATTAATTTAACAAGATTACTTCTCGGTATTAATCAAGCGGCTGGGATTCCCTTCGCGCGGACCTCCACTGAAACGCGCATCATCATACTCGCCTTCATTTTATTCGAAAACGATCATTACCGCGTGGCCATCGAAGCATATGCTTTTTTCGTTGGCCAAAATTGTGTACCGTGGAGCGGCGGTGTGTAAACGGCATTACGGAGCCACGAGTACACGACCTCTCTCTCCTTTTCGTCGGGCTCGTCTCGCTCCTCAATCTATATTTAATAACGCGACAGCCGCGACGCGCCTCGCGCGAACATAAATCTGCAGCGTGCCCATGGCTCGCCAGCGGCGCGGCACCAGGGGATGCACTTAGCCCGTGTCGCGCGCGTTATCGGCGACAAAGGAGCCTCGGCAGAAGGGAGACGCGCGCCCGTCACTGCTAACGCGGCGATTGTGATTTAAAGCCGATACTCGCGTGCACCCACGCGCTAAGGTGCTGCCGCGGCTATCCGACTCGGCTGAGATTTCGTCCTCGAGAGAGGTTCGACGAGAGACGAGAAAAAGATATCACGCGGGGATAATATATTGCGCGGGGGCGTCATTTTGAAAAATTTATTTCCCTTTTTAATGTGCAGCTCGCATTTTTTTTTTTTACAAAACTTTTCTGTTTTAAGTGTTGGCAATTGTTGAAAAGCGTCATCAATCAAATTGAGTAAAAGTCCAATTATAATATCTTTTAATGAATATATGTTAGTAGCTTTTAAATCTTTTAGGTCGCGGAAGAGCGATAAATGTAATTTTAAGTAATTTTTAATTGAATTTGTACTAATTTTCTGAGATAAACAATTAAATGAAATAAATTAATTTGGAATATCCTCGTGTTTAGTGAGTGAATATCAATTGAACAGATTTTTACGTTCGTTAAAAATTAAAAGTTTATCATTTCACGCGCATCATGTATTTATCGGAATAACGACAATTCAATCGAACAAGAAATAATTAACGTCACCTGCACGCAGCATGAAACAAGATTGCACCGAAGGAAGAAAGACAGCGAAAACACAGCGATTAGCAAGTAAAAAAAAAGAAAAAGAAAAAAATGCACCGACGTTAAAAATCCGATCGAAACGGTCCTGAGCACGCGGCATCAGCGGGAGAGGGATGAAGCTCGCTCGCGCGCATCCTGGCGTCTGAAATTTATCGCGTCGATGAACGCCGATCGTGACTCTCGTGTAAAAGGCTCGCCGCACGCGGCCAGTTTTTGCGCGCGATCGAGGAGCTCGCGGAAGCGAACGATGATCACACGCCCGATTCGAGGAGAATCCCTTCGGCCGTACGTACGCCGACTGGGCTCTGATTTTTCTTTGATTCTCTCTCGTTTTTTTTTTCTTTTTTTTTTTTTAAATAGGTCAGCAGAGAGCGCAATATTTCGCGAGTGCCTCTCTCGCACGAGTGGCTTTCGATCAGAGCCGCGAAAAATTGCCTGCTCTCGCGTCGCTGCGTCCTCTCCCTTTCCCAAAGCGACTCTTAATTAGGAAAATTTCCACGCCCACGGAAACTCGCCGGAGTCGAATTTTATTACGGACGATGCTTGAACATTTACATACGCGTTTCACGTTTTCGTTCGGGGGGGTGACGTTAAATTGCGGACCTTATTGTGCTCGATAATTTACCGATCGAACGAACTCGGTTCAAAGGAATATTTCGACATATAAAGTGTGCAAAGCGAGTATGAAAAGCTTCGCAGCTGGCGTTGAATGAACTTGTGCGGTCGCGAAATGGAACGCAAGTTACGCGGATTAGCATATCGCCGATGAAATATTTTAACGTGATAATGCGCCGGAGGAGAGTCGCCGTCGTTTCTTTAACTATACATAAAAAGGATAAGCTACTGCTCTAATGAAGCCACAACCAGTACTCCGCTTTTCCCGTCGACTCGACAGTCCCAATCGTATCATTACGCATTTTTCACCGTCGTACAGCGACAAAAGACGAAGAAAATTAAAGGGAGCGTATAGTGACCCTCTCGATTCGAAGAGAACGAATGGTGCCGGTTCGTCGATACGCACCGCAGGGGTCGGCCAGATACATACACCGTATATACGCGCGGCATTTGTGCAGACGGATGCACTCGTCGATAGTCACTTGACCCGGATGCTCCGGAGCCGTAAAGCGACCGGTGCCTTTTTTTCCGCTCGAGGTGATCGCCGTGACGCTCGGGATATCGCGAAATTAATGTATCGCCGGCGGATTTGCCCGGGCGTCCGGTTTTATCGCCGAGCAGTCTACGCGCATTGATCTTTCGGCCCGTTTTCTTTTTCATATGGAGAGCAGCCGAGCGGGTGGCGGAGCTTAGCGCGAGGAAGTGGTTCTGATAACGGCGCGTTGGGCTCGCAGATAGCGCAGGCGTCTACGCGGGCACGCTATTTCCAAACTTTTTTTTTTTTTTTTTTGATACTCGCTCCGCAGATAATGAGTTAACTCGCCTTCGATTATGCCGCGGTGCACGTACTTTCCTTATTTACTATGTAAATCACATCCGAGAATTTGCATTTATTTTGCTCAATACGTCCAGCAGTAATATCAATTTCCGAGCTAATTGACTAAGGAACTTTAATTTAACTAATATCCACGAGCACCTCGATAATTGACCGAGTCCAAGATAATTTTGTTGCGCCGCTGAAAGTGTCAATTAGCGATGTTTAAAATTTTACTTCGAACATTTTGCAAAGTAAGTGTATTGCCGCGAAGCACTCGAACTGCAGAGTCGATACTCCGACTCGTCTTATGTGCTCTCGATATTCCAAACTTTCCAGAGCCCCTCGCGTCGAGAGCGGGAAAATCTCGCAATGATACTCTGCAGATCGCCGTCGTAAAACAGAAAATCGAGAACTCGTTTGTCCGAACAGCCTGAGTGAATTAGGCGAGGCGAGACTTCTTCTCGTTTCTTCAAGTAGGTCGCGAAACTCATATACCCGGCGCAGCGCATTGAAAAATCTGGATAGACCCTTACTCCGACTTTTACGCTATAGCTATGTATGTATCACTGTTGTTCAATTTTTCGACTTTTCCTTCTCCATGTTCTTCATTTGGACTATGTAAGACCTTGAGTCTTTAATCATAATAAAATATCTATGTATATCTATATCATATATCTATATGTATCGAGATCCTCGTAGGCTTTACGATTGTACGTCCGCATTATTATATCCGTTGCATGGGGAAAGTGAAAGCCGTCCAAATTTTTTTCCGAGATCTGGCTGCATCGCTTCCTTATTAAATAATCGGGAGCACGCGGCCACGATTGTGCCGGCCGCCGAGTGAGCACAGCGAGGCCGTTTGTTTGCGCGAGCAAGTTTCCGTCGTCGCGAGATAAAACGCCGGCGGTGCGCTCCTCGCGAGCGCGCGCTTTATTAATGGAAAGTAGATGAATGTAATTAGCGTCGGAGCTGTGCCGTTTAACTTTGACGCGATTGTAACAGTAGCGCTGATATAATGTCGTGCATAATTATGCAATAATTTCGCTCGTTCATGCCGCGGTATGTGAATGGAAAATTGGAGATTTACGCGCTGACAGGAGTAATTCAAATATTTTGATGGAAGTCTTGTATATATATATTTTTTTGTTTAAATTACACTGAGGGTATTAATCAAACGGTGTAATGTTTTCTGTCGGTGCAATGTTATTAAGTGACTTGGTATGCGAATTTATTTCTAATTTAATATATTGCTAATGGGTGATGGTGTAACGCAAGGAAGTTGAGTATAAAATTATTGAATAGTTCAGTAATTACACTGCCAGTTTATTGTAGCAAAAGGTAATGCAAAAACTTTCTTATGAAAAAAAAAAAAAGAAGAAAAATAACATAATATATTGCTTAATGAAACGCACACATTTATTTAGTGTCAGGTGTAAAAAAAATGCGACAAACAATTAATAAGAAAAATTCTATTTCTCGCCGAGGATAAAGCCGCAGCGTATAATTCAGCGCACATTTGATAAAAAACTCACAGAAACAAAGCGCGCGCTCGTATAAATCCAGCGCTCGCTCAAGCCGGTGAACGTGTCCGATCCGTAATTAAAACATTAGCATAAAAAGCAAAAGTCGTCGAAGGGAGTTCGCTCTCGCAGCCGCGGGATTGGGGGCAAAAAAGAAAAAAAAAAAAAAAAAAACGAGAGGAGAGAAAAAAAGTCGACAGCAGCAGCCGCTCGATCGATCGATCCAATTAAATTTCTATTCAGCGCGCGAAGAAAAAGGGCGACGGCGGCGCCGTAGGGCCCGACGGGAAGGGGGACAAAGCGCGCCGCGAGGACACCTATCGCGAAAATCTGTAATTAAGTTTCCGTTTCATCCCCCGCGGCCGCCCGCCGTGAATTCTAAAGACCGCGGGGGGTGTCAACGGCGCATCTTCTTATTAAATCTCGCGGCGATAATTTATGCGCGCGCGCGAGTCCCCGGAATTTTCTCCGAGTCCGTGGTTGCGCGGGCGGGTATGTAGGTATGGATCGATAAAAGGGGCCGCGATTTCCGATAGCTACGGATTGGATATTCCGTGCAACATTTTTATAGAGATTATTGTTTGCCAGAGATAGTTGGGTCTCCAGGTACGTTATTCATTAAAATAAGGAGGTTCGTATGGAAATTTGCATTAAAGAACCGACCGAGGGAATCTTTAAACAAGCTACTTTATTGTTTCGCAGGTATAATTGACACGTTGAATTAGAAATTGATTTACGACGCAGATAAATCTTTAGCGTAGAAAATCACGTGGCACTGATGAGCGGATAAATAATAATTAAATCTAAATTGAATCGAAAGTATTTATCAATGGAGGCATAAAACACATAAAGGGGAACTTTTTATCACTGACTGCATAACGCTTTACAAGCACTTTCAAATATTTTTTTCTTTTTTTAAATAATCCCATAACATAAAACGGCTCTTTCTAATTTCGACAGCGACTATAAAAAAGAAAACATTTCTTCACGCATACTTCGAAATTCGAAACTGTTTGTTTCCCACCGAACTCGGCGAACTTCTATCCAGACAATTAAAAGCTCCGACGCAACAACTTCGCGGAGCCGTAAACGCGCGCAGCAGTCGCTAGTCGAAGATGCAAAATTTTCTCTCTCGCCTGGTGCTTAGCGTCTCTCCATCGTCGCGCGGGTATTATTCAACCCCCGGCATCCGTCGCGGCTCGGCGGAGCGCCACAACCGAGGCGCCGCGAAATAATAACGCAATTATCCCGACGGCGTTGATTTATAAGCGATGTTTATTTTAGAGCCGCGGGTATAATAATCGATTCGCCGTCGCCGCGGCGCGAAAGTCGCGCGCGCGGCCTCTAGACGCGCACTAATTTATGCCGAACTGGCGGCGCTCCGCGTCGCGGAATATTACATATTCATAAATGCGGACGCGACTGCAATTCAATTTAGTCGAGCCGCCGTGACTCCTCTTCATTGGCGATTAATTGAAATGCCGCTACTTTCGCGGGCGAGGCGCTCCCGGGAACTTCGCGAAGCAAAGCTCGCGCGGGGATTCCTCGCGCCAAGACGTGCGGACGCGAGCGACTCGAGATAAATAATTCATCGGTTCGCACGGAAAATCTGACGTACGCGTAAATAATGCGCTGTAAAATCGATCGTCTTTTTCCTTCGAGCTATGCGCTGCGCTGGTTGAAGGTCTCGCGGAAAATCGCGTTGTACGACGAGCTCGAAATATTTGCCGCGAGTCTATTTGTGCGATCGGTGCAAACACAAGAGCCACGACGATAAGTGACGAGTGCGTCCTCGTGGCTGTTTAACCGCGAGGCCGACGCGCACACTCGCAAATAAATCGGTCGTTTAAGAATCGTCGCTTTTTTAAGAGACGTCGTGCACACTCGCTATCTTTGAAGATCGGCTGGAAAGGCCACGGGACACAAAGGAGCGTTACACCTATTTATAACGATTAAATTGTAAAGAGGTAGTAAGTGTTTTGCCGGGCGCATAAATCAGGGCCTAAAGAGCCGGGCGCTCGAATGAAATTTGCTTTTACTTATCTAGCAAAGCCCGAGATTTATGATACGAGCCCGGCGCGCTGCATTGTGCGCCGCCCGGGGGAGAAATAAGAAGTCGGCGAAAGTGACATTACCGGAATAACTTCGGCGTATCTCCCTTTTAGGCAGTCGTTGCTCCAAGATGATAGTCGCGAAAGTGACTGTATGCACAATTACGCACTGCGCCGAACTCTCGCACTGGAACTAATGCAAATTTACGAGCGGGAAAAAACAATGAGACGAACGCCGAGCGTGACGTAACGATCGCGGCGTCGAGTACACCCCCCCCCCGCAAATCAAAATAGAGATCGAAAAAAAGTTCGATGAAAACCATCGCGATCGGCTATAAATAAGGTGGGTGTATTGTGCAACGCCTCGCTATCGAAAGGTTTTATAAGAGCCCGGCGCTTATTAAAGCGCGCACTTTCCGTTGAATGGCGACGGTTAGTTATCTTATCTAAATTATTATGAAGTACAGGCTGTTGCGAGGAGTGGTTCACTTTGAATATCATTTTCACCCTGTAAAACTGAACGATTCTCGTCATTTTTTTTTCACGAGGGTCCTCCTCGTCTCGAGTGCATAAGTGACGCGCTGGAAGTTCGTCGATTTTCAACGCTAATATGCTGTACAAATAGTCGTTATGGAATACTTGAGAGACGCGAATCTCTCATATGCATAAACATCGCGATTATCCGATCTTATCGACTAATCTCTGGGGGATTCCGCAGCTTGATCTCCCTCGGATCTTATCTCTCCGCCGCGGCGTTATTAAATCAAAACTTTTTGCTTTTATTTCCCGCGTCCGTCAAGCTCGAGTCTGCAAACAAAAAAAAAAAGTCACTCGACCGATAAGATTGAAACGCCTCCGCATTCAAAATTCTTAACAACTCGTTCCCATCGATAAACGACCGCGGCGCGGATTTTCCGCGGAATCTCGTCGCACCAACGAGTGTCGAGCTCGCGCGTCCATAAAAATGAATTTTTCCGCTCCGCATACTCGTCGGAAGGTTTTTAAAACGCTCGGGGACAAAAATACAGGACGAGCCGTTAAAGCGCCGCGCTCCGCGTAATGACAGTCGTCGAACAATGATGCGCTCTCGTTAAAGTCGAGCGCATAAAAGCCGCCCGCTGAAATTTCGCGGGGCGGGGGTGGAGGACACCGCGCCATTGTTCCAGGGGCGCCGCGAGGGATTCGGCCGCGCGCGAATCGCTACAATTGCGAGGATTCCGGGGTGAAATCGGCGCGCGGCCTCGGGCGTTTTGCGATGATTGATTTTCGTTTAGCGACGTTTTGTAGGATGGCACGCCGAGTGAATGGGACGCGGGAATTTGGGTTATGATTTGTAGGGAGGATCGCCGGATTGATTTGAAGACCCTGAAGAGCGACTCTCTTTTCTTTTCTTTTTTTTTTCATTTTCGTTTACTCCGGCGGAATTGTATGGATCGCTGTTTCTGCTTTGATTTATTCTGTTTTAATTTATGCGGAAGTCTGAAGTGTCGTTAAGGATAAAACAAATTTTAGTAAGAATTGTTTACTTGATTTTAACTTTTTTTTTTTGTTATTGCTATGTTTCCATACAGTTGGAGATCCAAGACATATATCAGTCAATGTCTATTATCAATTCTTTTCTTTTCTTTTTAACTTACTCGTGAAAAGCGGAGTAAGTTATCACTTGCTCCACATTTTTTCAAGTTGAAAGCTTGCGAACTTTCCGTAATTAATGATCGCTTGAAGATATCGAAGATACCCTGCAAATATATATCTGCGAATCTGGCCATCGGTTAAGTCTCCTGAGAGATCCCGCGTAATAGTTATAAATTGAAACTTATTGCTATACTTTTATACACTTCTTTTCCATTAAGAAAGTGCGATACTGCACTTTGCAACCGCTTTTTAAAACCCACGATAAGAAAATTACTTGCACTTTATCTAATGAAACCTAATAAGAAACATATTTTGTAGAAATAATTATTGTTAATCTTTGTGCAGGTCAAGACACTAAGTAAAAATACAGTAGTTTCTCTATTAATTAAACCGATGTAATCGATACATATAATTCCTACTTTTTAACTATAACTTATGAAAGTAAGCACGCAATAATTTGTCCTGCACCATCCGTCCATCGCTTCCTACAGCTAAAAAAAAAGAGACACACACGAATTTGTACATAAATCCAAAAGCATGTAAGTGTGTACCTACAAACACGATTTACCGGTGCACGATTGAAAAGGCAAATTTATTTCCACCGCGCCAGAATTAAATCGGCCGGCCATTATAAATACCCCCGATGAAGCATTCATCAGGCCCGACGCGCTGCTTCAATCGTGCACCAAGGCGCATATATCAATCCGATCCGCCGAAAATGCGGGGAGTGCCGTCCGCGCCCTTCTCGAAAATAGCCCGATCGAAACCACGGACGGCCGCGCAACAGTTAAATAAATATTTCGCCAGCGCCCGAGTGCACAATATGCACCGGCGGCGCCCGCGAAAGTACCGAGGGCAATTCAATCGGTGCTTGCCTCTCGCTACCGCGAGCCGCTCCATAGTCGATGATTAACCGAGCGCTTTGCATGATTGATTTTGCAGGTGACAACGGTACCGGACGAGGCCGAGGACGGCTTTAAAGTCCCGAGAGCTACAGTCGTGCACATGGCGTCGACGGCGACGCGACCGCAGCACATGTCCCAGGTGAGTGCGTTCGCGTGTCGATGGGGGAGAGAATACGGGCGCGTCCCCTCCCCTCCTCATCCCCAAAATTGAGAGGGACCCGCTGACCGGCTTCGTCGGAGTTCGTTCGGTCTTTCGGGGGTGGCAAATTTCGAGCGGCTACCCCCGATGAGATTAGGCAAAAGTTTCGGTTGACTAATTCGGGATTGAAGCTTCGTTCGGCTAATGGTAATCGTTTGATGAAATTTGCTCGGGATTTTTTCCCTTGGCGTAGTTCGTCATTGAGTGGTATAATGAATCTAATTAGAGCGAGGTAAGTAAGTGCATAGAAATTAGGTCGTTTTGAGAGATACTTTTTTATTTGTAATAAAACAGCAAATTTTATTACTTTAAGAAAATTAATGTTTAATAATTTATCGGTATTTATAATGTCTATTCACTTTCGCGACACTCAATTCAATTTTTACAAACGAATATCACAAGTATCGAAGTATTTTTATATTTTTAAAAGACAATAAGGCATTATAACTATATAACGCCTAAAAGAAATTTAAGTGGCTTTCGTTAATGCATACGAAGAGGGGGGATTAGAGTGGCGCAAGATGCGGGGAGTGCATTAAAATATTTGGCGAACCCGCTTAAATATTTGTTAATTGCACTAAAAGCCTCGGCGCGCTCGCTGAGGGTTCGGGCTCCTTCTCTCCTTGGGCGAGGCAGCGTCGGACCGCCCACGCTATCCAAAATGAAGACATCGCCGGTAATGAACGGTTTGGGGCTGAATAATGCAGGAGAGCGATCGCCGAGAGAATTCGGATGTTCTTATATGCACGCGAGGCCCGCCGCCCGCGACTATGATTTGCCCGCGTACAGGTGCTTCGTCTCGGACTATAAACATCCCCTGCGGGAATATTTCGCCGGGCTAATGACGAGCACTGGTATGTAACCGTGGCTCCTCAGCTATACACTTCCTCCTCTCTTTTTTTATTTAACTCGAGCAATCAATCACCCGACCTTTCTTCCCGGAATGAAGTTCTTCCGCGGATTGGTACAAGTCGCATTATCGGAGAATCGGCTTTTTTTTCGACTCGGCGGTTGAAATTGCCGATAATTTCAGCTACGGGTAATGATCGTCGCGCAGTTCTCTTCCTGTGGAATAGGAAAATAAATGTTTGATGTAGCTTCGTTTTCACACCCGCGATTGTAAGTAAAAAAAAAAAAAGAATTTTTAATCGGTTCAGAAAAAAAATTACTTAGATTCCAATAAGTTTGCGATTAAGTGTCTTTGAAGTGATATCGTTTAAATTGTACAATTCGATTTGGCTACGCGTCTAATCTCTAAACGAGAAAAGAAATCCGTAAACAGGAAAACTGATAGGCAACCCTTTGATGTTCACCGTTCGCATGATTTTAGCATCTTGAACTCTGACGCGCCGAAACTCAGACTCGATGTAAATATTGTGACTGATAAATTAGCATTAATAACTATACTCTGGTAATTTTTACGAGATCTCAAGTCCACTCTTGTACTCCTATTCATAACAATGAACACTTGCAGAGGCGATTATCTTGTACTACTTAAAAATGTGCCACGATAATATTTTACGCAATGATCGAGGAACTCCTTTCACAATAACAATAAAATTTACTACGACGCTGAATAAAAAAACATTAAAAAAAAATTAATTATAACAGAAATAGATTTTAAATTTAAACATAGCTTTTCGAGTTCTTTTATAAAAATAAAACGTTCCCAGAGACAGCCACAGAGACGAAAAGTAAAAGCCACGTTTATTTTATGACCACTCTCTTGTCAAAATAAAATAAAGGAAAATTTTCAACTGCTGTTAAAGCTCGTAAAGCTTCCGCGGTTATGCAGTCGATACAAAAAGACGTCCTTTGTTTTATCGAGTACTTGAACGGAAGAGAGAAAGAGAAAGAGAAAGATAAGTCTCGGGCATTTCGGTGGGACAACAATGGTACGGAGGGGGATGCGCGGAAAACTGCACAATGGTGCGCGAAATATGTGTATGTGTATGTGCATAGGACGTGAGGCCCGTTCGTGGTCGAAATTAGTATTCCCGGTGAACGTCGGCCTCGGCTTGACTTTCAATTTGCGGCTTGCAATTTGCCGACGTGCGAACACCACAGGAACCGGCAGCAGCGGCGCCGCAAAAGAAAAACGCACCGGGGGTGGCTCGGAAGCCCACGTTTTCGCTCGTTGGCCACATCGGTGTCACGCCGCTATCCCGGTGTTGCGAACTTTTTTTTATACGTACATTTTATTTTAAATTAAATGCATTCTCGAAGTTAAAAAAAAAATCAAGACAATTTATATATACGTGCCATAGCTGGTCTCGTGTAAAAGTACTCTTTTACGGCATGAGATCAAGATTATTTTATCTAAATAAATTTAAATAACTTGTTTAGTTTATAAATGTGACCTACAGATGTGCAGAAAAAAAAACTAGATTTTCCTTGTAAATTTTTTAATTAACAAATGGCCTCTAATCATGACCTCCTGTAATGTTTAACAAAGGCCAAAAGCTTTACCGAGAAATTGTTACTATCCGCAGGCAGCACATTGATGCTTTTAATTACTAGCGCAAATCGCCGCAGATAAAGTAAAGAAGTTCGGAGATAAACTAAACGTTTACTCGGTTGCATCGTGCGAAACTCGGACCGCATCCGACAGTTCTCTGCCGTGAAGAGACCTACGCCCGCGCGTTTAATCAATATTTTTTTCTCTCTATCTCTTTCTCGCTTTGGTCGACGATTCCGCGGCTTGTGCATGATCGTATAGGCCGTTGATTAAAAAACTTTGAGCTCGCGTGCCCGCGCCGGCGCGAAAGAGCCGCCACGCACTCGAATTACTGGCTCGTGATTTAATGCGTGTGCCGTTGCGATATTATTGTCGACTGCGTTTTCATCTCCACTTTTTCAGCGTTAATTAGTGAAGCGCTTTTTTTCGAATATTTTCGACAAAAAAAAAAGAAAAAAAAAAAAATATTAAAAGAGTTTCTCCGGAATGGAAATGTGGAAAGTACGGATGAGCAAATACTGCGTTAATTTTAGTTTCACTGATATTTACACGTGCGTTTAAAATTCTACCTAACGTAGGTCGATCCTAAGTCAGAGTATACCATTTGCGTATAGCTACAACGAAGATTATAATTGCAGGTCCTGGCGACTCTGGCTCTGTCCATGGGAACGCTGTCGTCGGGCCTGGCCAAGGGCTACACTTCGCCGGCCCTCGATTCTATTCTAGGCAATCAACCACCCAACCTCTATCAATCGAATAACAACGGCACTTGGTAAGTTATTAGAAAATAATCCACCACTCCATTGTTCTACGCTCACAGTAAATTGAGAAAGAAAAAAATATAATAATAAAAATTAAAATAGAAATAATTTGAATTGTAATAGAGGTGAACTTTAATATAGTTTTTTATAATTATGCTACTTATATGCATTTTCGATACGCCACGCTTTTATATAAAGAAAATTTCGGAAATAAAAAATAGTGTAAATCTGCATCAATAGTACATTACATTACTAGGGACGAAAGTGGATCTTTCGTCCCGGCGGAGTGATTGCCCCCCCCGAGGCGAAGCCGAGGGGGGCAATCCGCCGGGAATGATGATCCACTTTCGTCCCTAGTAATGTATACTATT
>JAWWEN010000038.1:6421409-6466818 GCA_035582955.1 Sycophila texana
CCACTTTTCAAATCACTATATCTTTTTTAATAAACATTAAATTAAAAAAAGAAAAAATAAGTGTCGATTATTTTTTGGTATTCTAACTGACACAGTTCATGAAATTTGATTTTCTTTTTTTTTTGTTCTTCCCAATTAAAACTTTTCATTTCAATCTAACTGAAATTATTTTAATTATTCAATTAAATTGATCAGCTTGTTCTAATAAAGTTGTGTACGTTGAGAAATAAATTATTATTATACTAAAAGCCTTGTATTAATCGATGTGATATCTCTTTGAACCAGCGAACATGAATAAGAGAATAATTTTAAATTCTCACCGATTCCAAGATAAGCGCTTAAGCCCTTGGAATTCCTAGTCCCGAGATCCATTAAAGGCGTCCCATTAAAGTCGGCAACTCGATTCCCTTAGGTGTACATCTCGGAGATCTCGCTGCCGGGCATCCGGGGCTGTCTGTCGGCGATGCTGAAGGTGCTGGGCCACGTGGGCGTGCTGCTGTCCTACATAGCCGGCTCTTACTTGAACTGGCGTCAGAGCGCCTTGCTGGTGGCGATCGCCCCCTCGATGCTGTTCCTTGGCACCCTCTTCATCCCGGAAACGCCTTCGTATCTCGTGCTCAACGGCAAGGACGAGGAGGCAGCGAGCAGTCTGCAGTGGCTGCGGGGCTCTCACGTCGACATCAGGCATGAACTCCAAGTACGTGAACACCGCATATACACACATACACACACCTCGATGTACATGTCGTGTTCAAACGCCGTCGGGGGCTGCTTACTCGCTTATCTGCCCTCCTAACGCGCCTCATCCGTCCTTCCGTCCTAAGTGCGATTGCTCCTTTGTTTCCTTATCTCGGACGCCAGCTCCGTGGCCCTCGAATTGTTTATGACTCGTTTACCTTTGCAGGGGTGTAACGAACTTTCGCAGCACTCAAGATAAGCCCGAAGACAAACCCAGCAACATTGTAACCTATATAGTAGATACACCCTGCCGTCGATCCTCACACCTTCAAAAAGATACCTTCAATTTATTTACCTCTTCTCCACGCTCTTTTTCGGGTGACGGAGAGAGTGTGGCTTAATTGATGTTGACAGAGTTGTCGGAGATAAACTAATTATTGCTGCTTTGCAGGTGATAAAGACGAACATCTTGGCGTCGCGGGCGAAGCAGTACGAGCTGACGTTCAAAAGCAGCATGTTGGCGCCGAGGCTGTACAAGCCAATCGGCATTACGTGCGGCCTCATGTTCTTCCAGCGCTTCTCCGGAGCCAACGCCTTCAACTACTACGCCGTCAATATCTTCCGACAGACTCTGGGCGGCATGAGCCCCCACAGGGCCACGATAGCCATCGGATTCGTCCAACTTCTGGCGTCGCTCTTGTCAGGTACGCGAAAAATCTTTTAGCTTCCCCCTTCCACTCCATCCATCTCCCTTCTGACGTATGCCCGAACTTGTTTTGTATTCCTCGTTCCCGAGATACCCCGTAGTCATGCCGAGAGGCGTTTCGACGGATGAAACTGTAGGAGAATGTTCAAGTAATCCGACGAGGGGAATCGCTGAAATGCATTTTGCTGAATTGCAACTTGATACTGCTCTCTAAAAATAAGTAAATCGTATTTTCGAATTTCCTGATTATTAGAGCCAAATATTCCTCTAGTCTTCAACCACATTTTATTATTTAAAAAAAAAAAAAAGCGTTTTCTATTATATATAAAATTAATGATTAAAAATTATTTATCGATGCCAATTTGCATCAATAAGTTTTAATCAAATAAAATGCTGCTGCTGTATACACGTGTAATATACACCAGCAGCGTATTCCATTAATCATTTGGCGCAGCGCAAAAGAAGAACAAGAGGATAAAGCCCAGTTGGCGCTTAAAAAAACAGGGGGGGAAACAGTGACGCAAACGAAAAAGCAATCAGTGAACGAGTTGTTTCTTATTCTCAGGCTTCCTCATCGACATAGTGGGCCGCCTGCCGCTGCTGATCGCCAGCACAGTGTTCATGTCGCTGGCGCTCGCGGGCTTCGGCAGCTACGCCTACTACAACTCGATGTCGCAGATGCAGAGTGTGCCGGCCTCGTCGTACGCAGCGGAGGCTGCCGCCACGGTCACCGGCCAACACGACTGGATACCTCTGCTTTGCGTCCTGGTGTTCACCACTGCGCTGGCCCTCGGCATCTCGCCCATCTCATGGCTCCTCATCGGCGAGCTCTTCCCCCTGGAGTACCGCGGCCTCGGCTCCAGCATCAGCACCAGTTTCAGCTACTTCTGCGCCTTCGTCGCGATCAAACTGTACATGGACTTTCAGGAGGTAAGACGATCTTTCTCTCGAGTATAGCCTCTCACTCATCTCGGACTCGTAACAATTACACACACGACGTACGAGTTGATCATCAATTTTTCTTTTGAAGGGGGACTTTAGTGCGCCGAGTAAGGGAAGAGCCGCTTTAAAATTTTTCGCGCGCGCCCGAGCACAATGAGCAATTAATAATCTTATTCCGAGGACAATTCTATATGCCTCGCGGCCGAAAAGCTCGTCGCTCGGGCTTTTCCGTCGAAAAATAAATAGACGCCGCGCTATTAAACGGCCATTGTTCGCCGGGAACGATCCCTCTCCTTCCAGTCAGACGGCCGACAATGTCGACTCGGCATTCTAAATTCACCGAGCGCGCGCCTCGAGAATTGACTTAATCGCGCGACGCTCCTCGTTCCGGAGTCACTGCCTCGCGCGCGTTCCTCTCGAATTGCTGCTCGCAACGATTAAGCGAGGGAGGGATTAAAAAAAAAAAGGAGGAAAAGAGGAGCCGCTCGGAAGTGTGCTCCCTCGCTCGTCAAAGGCGCCGGTGCGGCCTTTACGATTCACGGCGCGCCTCCCGCTTACTTTTCTCATTAGCTTGATTGCGAGCGTAGAGAAGAGGCGAGCCTTTGGCTCCGTGGGTAGTTTTCGCGTGCGCCTAACCGAAGAACGGCGATCGGTCAGTGCTGAGTGGATAGCTGCTGAAAGGGTTGACTATGAGGCGCGCAGCGCGCAGACTAACTGTACACACCTTGGAGGAGAGAATCTTTTTGTCGGGATTTTTCTGGCCTGCAATTATCGAGCGGCTGACTGGTTCTCTCTCGGAGGCGATAAAGAGCTCGTTACGTCTTGCACAAGACGATGGAGCGCGGCATTCGTTCGTCGAGTCGGGCGTCATTTCGAGAAACAATTATATTTATATTCGCGCAAAACGGTGCCGAAGCTCGCAGGGGTAATTACAGTGTGTACTTTTTCCTGCAATTATTCATCGGCTCTATGTAATCAGAGGATTGTATAAGCACCGCTTGCACCGACGATATCTAGCGCGCAATTATCACTTTGTTCTCATTTCCTTGGCAATGCTCGAAACAGCGCGACTTTTTTCCGATTCACCAATTAGTTCGCACTCGGATTATTCAAATTGCGGCTCGTTTAGAAAGTAGAGCAATGTTTTAGGTGACGAAATGAAAGTCTATCATTTAAAATCTCTTCTCGGTTTGATTTATTTCCTTCGCCGAGCTGTCTTACTTTTTTTCGCAACTTCTCTCTTGATAAGAAACTGTACAATTAAAAGTATAAAATATTACAATGTGAAATGTTAGTCTCACATTTTCTTAGTGTTCAAACGTTTCACTTATCAAAGATACAATCGCCAACGTTTTTTAAAAATTTAATACAAAAATTGAATAATAACAATAAATGCAATTAACATACCGAAAACATTAAATAATTAATTTTTTTACAGACGCTAGGTTTACACGGAGCGTTCTGGTTCTACGCGGCGGTGGCCGTATGCGGGCTGTGCTTCGTAGTGTGCTGCGTGCCGGAGACCAAGGGCAAACAGCTGGACGAAATGAACCCGGAGTACGCGCAAGCCCGGTAGTATAAGGCCTCCCTCACTGGAGGGCTATCGAATCTCGAGAAGACGAACAAGCCGCTCCCGGGCGGCGCCTATCCGAACCAGCACGACCCGCGCGACATCTACTTGCCGTCCTCCTCGTCGTCGTCGCGGCCCTCGGCTCTCCGTGCGAGCGGCCCCGGCGTCCTGGCGCTGCCGCCGCACGCCTACGGCCCACCGCCACCGCCCACCACCCTCGACTGCGCCTCGCTGTTCCCGCGCTGCGAGCGTCGACGTCTCGCCGATCTCTGCAGCGCCTTCGTCGAGAAGACTGGCCGCATCACGCGCAACGTGCGCGGCAAGCTGACCAACTGGCGCCTCGCCGTCTCCCACAACTGCCCGGCTTGTCGCTGCTACCGACCCGCCGGCGCTCCCGGCTTCGGCTACGCCGGCAACGTCGGCGCACCGCTGGCCTCCATGGGCGGGCTGCGCTACCAGCGCACCGGTATGATGCACTCCTACGGCATGGACTACGAGCAGGGCGAGCGCTACGAGGAGCTGGCGAGCCGACGACCGGCCACCAGCGCCTACAGCCGCGACATCATCCGCAGCCTCGAGGAGCTCGAGCTGAACCGCATCGAGCGTCGCACTCCCCTCGGCCCGCCGCCCTACCACCACCAGTCGCAGCAGCTGCCCCGCGGCCACCAGCGCCCATACGACGCCCACCTCTCCAGCTCCTGGTCGAGCGAGCGACCGTACGCCACGCTGCCCAAGCGCAGCCGCACCATCAACCTGGAGGACCACTTCTTGCCGAAGGACCTGCAGCGCCTCAGTCGCTATCCCAAGAGTCTGCAGGACCTCAAGTACTTAGAAATCGAGGCTATCCTGGGCAGGGACCCGCGGCCCTCGACTTCCTCCTCCGTCGCTTCCACCTCCTACCAACCGCCGCTGCTGGGCGAGCGGGCGCGGTTCGCGAGGCGCGAGGACCTGAGCGCCCTGGACGACCGGCCGCTGCGCAGCCTGGGCAGCAGATCCTCCTCCCGGCTGGGCTCGACGGAGGGGAGGCGCTGGTCGCCGCGCTTGGACGAGGAGGCGCAGAGTCAGCTGTTCCTGGAGGGCCTCGCCGGCGGCAGCCAGATCGAGCGATACGAGCCGGGCAAAGTGCACTACGAGCGCGAGTACAGGATCTACGGGAAGGACACCGTGGCGCTCATCTTCTACAAGACTTGCTACTTGTGATCGCCTCGGCCAGCCCCGGATCCGCGTAGCGTTTTGCTTCGATTACTCCGATATCCGGCGCTGCTCGATTGAGGAGCGCCGTGAAACGATTGGCTCTTGTTTTTTCTTTTTGCCTTCTTTTTTTCTTTATTGCTGTGAAACGATTTGAGGAGATGTTGGACCAGCTCTTCGTTACAGGCTGCTACGCTTGGCACACTTCGCTCGCAGAATAAAGCAGGGTGAGCGCGGATTTCTCCCCCTGCAAAGGGTTCAGTAGTGGAGCAACCAATCCAAAAACTCCTCTTGGAAAGAAGAACAATCAGCGACAGATCCGACGGACACGCCGCAGTACACACGACTTCGCGCACCCCCGACTCGCCTCGGCCCCGCTGTAAGCTACGAGAGCAAGGCAGAACTTCCATGCATCGTGCCTTCCTTGAAAACCACGACAATACAACCTTAAAAAGTAAAAAAATAAAAAATTTAATCGTTCAAAATGATCGCAAACTATTTGTAAGGGTGGGGGCAGGAGCTTCCGAGGGAAAATGGACCATCCTCCATGTACAGCCGTTCGAGCCACTGCAAAAGTTTTGCCGGCTTCCAAAGCGACGACGCTTTTGCGATGCCGATTTTTAAGGACTACCAGGGACCCTAACTCTATGGAACTCTGATCCGAGCAGCTGCGCTCTGATCGGACCCAAGGCGAATTGCGTTTTCGTTACACCTCTTTAGAAATTTTTTCTTTTTCTTTTATCGTTTGCATTGCGATGCAATGATCGGCGAAGCGTTTCTATATACTGAATGTGCAAAAAAAAAGAAAAAAAAAAAAACGCTATTTAATTTCTTTCGATGAAACGACGCCTGAGAGGCGTTTAGGAAATATCATTGTAACGACTGTACAAGCGATAGGAGAGGCCTGTGAATATCCGTTTATTTAGGGTGTACAGTATTGTAAAATTCCCGTCGAGAGCGAATATTTTTTACCCTGATTTAGAGGAGACGAGACTAAAGGAAAAAACAATATATTGCGAAAAAAATGAATTTCAATCGTTTTCTGCGTTGCGATCGGGCCTCGCTTTATATAATCCGCCCGTTAACTCTGGGCAAACAGACTTAAATGACGACAATATCGATTGTAGATAAAATAAATTCTATATATACATACGAATATAAAATATATACATATTATATATATATATTTCATACATATACAATAGGAAAATTAAGTGTACATTGTCTACGGTATATTGTACATTTATTCAAAGGTAACTAAGGTATAAGAAACGAAAAGTTTACGACAATACTAGAGTATTGCCAAAAAAAAACATTAACTTCTACTAAGAGCTTTACTGTTTCCTTCGAGAGTTCTATATTAAAAAGAAAATGAGATTACAATAGCGTGGGCATTCGCAATTTTTACAAAGTCGCGCCAAGACCGGAGGCGCGCGCGATTCACGCTCGGATCTTAGCGTAAACTACCGTAACGAAAGGGATAAAAATATCTTACAGTTTATACTCGTTAAACGAGAAATTGTTACGAGCAACAGCCATTCGTGCAATTAATTTAGTTATTCAGCCTCTTCGTCGCTCGAGTGATGCTCCCCCCTTAAACGAAACTGTATTACGCTCTGCTCGCTTTACTTTTTAGTGGATTGAGCAAAAGATTATTAAAAACAACATTTTACATTGAAGCGTCGTTCGAGGGCGATAAGGGCGTTTACTTAATAATAATCGAATAAACATTTTCTTCATTACTCTTCGATAAGTGTGAGCACTGGAATTCTAAAAGAAAGGAGAGAGACGCGTGGAAAATTATCATCGACGATAAAAAAAAGACGTGCAACGGTTACTGCCATTGACGACGATAAATCCATTAGTTCGAGTTCTTTATAGCTGAAGTTAAAAAAAAAACGAGAAAATTCCCTTGCGATTGAGGCAAGGAATCCCTGCAGTTAAAACGAAAACGAAAAAAAAATCCAATCTCGAAACGAAGCGAACTTGAAGTTCGTAGCAGTATAATACTTATTATAGAACTGTACTTGTATTTTGTATTTTTATATAGTTTGTAGAAAACTCGAAAATAAATAAAATGAACACGCGAAGGTTTAAAGCGAGCCCAGCCAAACGACAGTATTCGTATAAAGGAAATAATCGATCGCGGCATCGAAGTACGATAAATTTTCGAATGATCGGATGTATATTTTCTTTTTTCCGTTAAAAAAAAAAAGTAGAAAATTGAAATCTATCTGTAGTCTTTGCTATTTTACAAACGACGCAAAATAAAAAAAGAATACTCGCATTGTTAAGCTAATGTTTCGACCCTCTGGAAGGGGGTAGATTTCCTTTTTTTTTTCCTTCAAGTAATTTAAACGGCCGTATCTTGCTTGATATCCATTTTTTTATGAAGATGTACGAAAAAGTATAATGTTAAGGGAAAAATATAATTTTTGTGTTGTACGATGGAGAACATCTCATGATAACAACAATACCCATGGCGTGCAACAATTCGCGAGGCAGGTACTTACTTAACAATCGAACGGAAAATATCAGTGTATGACATATCTCAATTCGTTGGAAATAAATAAAAAAAAGTGATATTTTTCATATCTCAAAAGTGAAATCGCAATGTATTTTTCATTCGTTGAGAAGTTATTTCTAAACTATCCACTAAAAAAAATTAAATATCCTATACTGCATTTTTAACGTTAACTAATAATTATACGTACAAGTCAGTTATACTCTATATTTAATAATTTCAAAATGACAATAATTATCGACTATAAAAAAAATTACAAGTGACACCAGAAAACAACAACAATTGATACGAGATATCAAACTCGATCCAAAAAACGTGCAACTGATAAAAATCAAATCGATCAAATATACTTCTGCTACTAAATGAAAAAAAAAAAAAAAAATTATTTAAAAAAATGTATTAAAAAAATGTCTACCGTATTTTATATAATAATGTACATAAAAATTAAGAAGTAAGTCGTTATCATGAATTTCTCCGTAGTAAACAAACGAAGAAAAAAATAAGGCGGACGCTCAAGTCGATAGGCGCGGCGCGGCGCAGGATCGCCGCAAGAACGAGCGTCGCCTCCACGTGGAGGATTGAATAAATTACGAAAAATTGCGTATGCCGATCTCGAAGCCGCGCGGCGCCTAATCGCTGCGCACAGACACACGCAAACAAAAAACAAAAAAAAAAAAAAAAAAATACGGCCAAGGCACAATTGAATCGAACAGGAGTGGGAGTGCATGAGCGAGCGAGATTGAGAGCGTCGCATCGACGCGGAATGTGTCCGGACGTTCCTTCGCACCTTCGAATACATAATTATTGTAACGCATACACGTAATTTTATCGAATGAATTAGCCTCTGTATACATTTCTTAGAAATCGATTATTAACTGAAAAAAAAAATTAATGAATACGATACTCTGCACTGTGCACTTTTGTGAATTGAAGTTTTCATGTATTATCGTAGCGAGAACGATGATTATTCAAAGATTCGCGAAAGCTATACATATGTATAATTAAACGCGTGGGTAATGAACTGGCAGACGGTCTTGAATTTCTCTTTTTTTTTTTATAACATTGTATCGTCTTTCCTTATATCTAAAAAAAATTGAATTCACTATATAAGTACACTATAATCATATAGAAGTAACAATAACGGTATAGAAAACAACGCGAACATCAAATAGAAAACGAAGTACTACTTAAAAATAAATCACAAAAAAAGTATGCAAATTTTAGACTTCTTATTTCTTTTTTTTTTTTTTATATTCAAGATCGTCCGTAAGAACGCTGCCCCTTTTCCGTGCTTTAGCGCCGACGCCTAAGTAGTCTTAAAAGCCGATCGAGCCCGTGTAAATAAATGAATTTTAGAAGCGAGTTACACAGGTAGTTCCACTTCGCGAGCGAGCGAAGGAAAAAAAAAATATACGAGACGAGTACGCCCGAATATTTTTCTCTCTTTTTTCATCTCCCGAGCTTCCGTTCTCAACTATGCGCGCATACCTAATCTAATACCCGAGGCTCATTTGTAAAAGCTCACAGCCAATGGGTTTAACAAAAAAAAGAAAAAAAAAAGCAGTTACTCTACCCGAGAAGATAGGAAAATTTTGCACTCCGACATAGACACACGCGTGTCCAAACGCGGACATCCACCGACTCGCCGAAACTCTTAGTAGACCTTTCCTACCCCACAATTGCAGTTCCGGAACTTTTTCTCGACTTCGCTTCTCCGAGTAGAGCGGCGCGCGCGGACTTTGAGTAAGAGAAACGAGCATACCGCGGAAAAACACTCAGCTCGTAAAAATGCTTCGCGCGCAAAACTCATTGCTCGCGTTATAGACATACATACATACACATCGCGAAGAAAATTTTTTTCGTTCCCTCAATTTCGTTCGACAACTTCTCCGGGGTCCAGGGTTGCCACCGACCTTCTTCTCCCGACCTGCGCTTCGCCGCGCGTTTTTTTTTTCAATTTCTTAACGATATATTCCGTACCTACTTAATATTCGAAATAATAAAAAAAAAGAGTAATACATTTATTAGCGGAGGAAAGCAACAAAAAATTTTAAGCGTTTTTTGATATTATATAATCGTAGAGGAGTAAAACTTTTCGAAACGAGTGGCAATCCTGTCGTTTAGACTAAATGAAAAAGACTTGAAACTTAGAAGAAAAGAAAATAAATAAATAAAACAATAATTCGTCTTCGTGCGTTTCTATGTACCGTATATACATATACAATTAGCTATGTACACCAGGTGTAAGCGTAGTTTAATCATCGACTTACAATTCCAGCCGGAAAGTGCGATACTAAAGGATTTAATTAAAAAGAAAATAAATACGCAAAACTAAAACGATTTAATGACAAAAAAATAATAATAATCATACGTATACATATAATTAAAGAAAAAATAATATTAATAATAAAAGATAATAATGAAACTTAACGACAATAAAAAGAAGGACGTTCGTGGATCAATCGAACGGTGCGCGAGTAAATGAGAGTGAGTGAGAGAGATAATGTATTTTCAGAGTATATACGAAAAAAAAAAAAAAATGCTTAAACTCGAGACGATGAACAAAATGAAAATGTGAAAAATTCGGAGGTTCGACGGCCTTTTGAAAAGGCCGGGCCCTTTCAGCTTCGCTTGCTAGATTTAATATTTTTGTAATGACGCCTTAGACATACATATAGCTTGTTTATACCTTCGTAGGGTTTAAGCGCAGCTCTTGCACACCTATTGTACGACAACACGGATGTGCGTCGGAAATATTTCGCTTACTTCGGTACTTTGCAGAAAGCACGGGTGTAGCTTTCAAGAGGGGAAAAAATAAAACGATTTTAAGAGAGGGTGACGACTTTGTGTGCTGGATGGGAAGCTGCAACGAGCTTCTATACATGTATTTGCATCGAATAATCCTTTTCTTTGTTAAGAGGTTGACTAAACTTTATGGACACCTTTATCGATTCATCCTTGACTAGCTTTGAGCAGTACATTGTTTGAAATTGTATTTTAAAATTTTATGTATTTACATTGACAAATTCATTTGATTTACACATGCTAGTCATTTGTTAGAATAATTGAGAAACAATGAAATAGAAATTAATTGAATAATTAAACTTTGGCGAAAACGGACTCTGTTTTTGGTATACAGTTTCATAAAGTTCAACATAGAAAAACGTGCTCAAGACTTTACTTGACTGAATCAAAACAGTGTATTTATTTTTTAAGTTACAAAGCAATTAATGTCAATGCCCCTAGGCAGAATCTCATTTTGTAATTATTGCGTCTACTGAGACTATTACTTTATTTTTCTGATTATAATTTATAATTATGTCACTGTCATGAATGAGTACTAGAACAGGCTTGCATTTATTTGGCAAGCGTCGCAGAAATGCATTTTATGTTAAAATGTGTGTACTTAAGTCCTACTTATAAATAATAATTGATGACCCGCCTTTGTACCTTTGTAGAGAAAGTATAATACATCAATAAAAGCCATATATGATCGCTAAAAAACAGTCGGCAGAACCAAAATGTTGCGTGTTTGTATAGAATGATACATATTAGACAATACATTACTGCTAAATAGACAAAAAATACTCAACAGAAAAATTTTGTATGCATTTTTCATTTTCCATTCTAATCTATCCCTTGCCTAATATTAATGAACATTCTAATTCTTTTAATTTGTCAAAATTTCTATTTTTCCTAGTTATAAAATACCTAATTTAAATAATTATTCAGACATTTTTGTTACTTGTATTATAATAAAAATTGTTTCAAATCCTTTATAATTAACATCGTGTAATATAATATATCTTATATAAAACATAAAATTTTATTATTTATCAATTTGTAAACTTACCTAGTTGAGCGACAGACATGTATGTATCGCAGTCGACTAGAAACTGCCCAGCTTGCACAGCACCCAAGGCCACGATTCTCTTGGTCAGGAAGTCGATGCTCTGAGGTCCAGTTCTGTTTTCTGTCATCGGAAACTGATGCAACCTGCAAGGACCAGTATTTAAATCAATTTTACTTTGTCACAGAGTTTAAATTGATTAATTTACAGTATCATAAAGGCTTAAAAGATTTCATTTCCTTTCGACATTCCAGATTCGAACAATTAACCACAATAACTACTACCCAACAACTACTGCACGAAAATAATGACAAGTTGTACATTTAATGATAAAGAACAATTTAATAAACACAAAAATCCTTTGTAAAAACGTTTAAATCTACAAAACAGCTTGCAAAACACTCTTACTTACATTACAACACCCATGATGCTTCCGGAATTATTTCACCAAATTACGTATTATCGCCGCACAAATTCGTTCAAAATCAACGATAAAAGTTGTTTACACCGGCTCCGACGACAGAACATGCCGCTAGTCCAGCTGTTCGATGCAGGCCGGTTCTGAAAGGAGACTTCTGCGACATCTTCTAGAATTGGCGGGAATCGAGCGGTTGAGCTAGGCGGCCATCTTGAATGTTCCGTCGCTCGGTCGACTAGTCGCCTCCCCTCCCGCCGGACCTTCCGGTACTTCGCTTTTACCGAAGTTACCTACGGATCACGTCGGTATTTACTTTAAAAAATCTGCATAATTTAATCTAATTTAATTAAAAAGATATTTCAATCAGTTGTACAACTTCGACCGGAAGGTGCTTAGTGCAATGGTCAAATTCGCAATTTTTTTCAACTAATTGCAATAAATATTTAATCGAGGCAAAGATTAGACTTATTTTGCTCAGTTAAACGTTTCAAATAAATAATTAACTAATAATTGGCATTTCTTTTGATAAAAATATGTGTAATTATAAAAAAACTCGGTTGCCCGCCTTTTATCCATCGGATTTTCTACTTTTCTTGGAAGAAGTATATATAGATATACCTCGCGGTGGAGCAGCGAGAGGGCGGCCGGAGGCGCCCAGTCGCTCGCTGCTTGTCGCTGCTTGCAGAGCCCGCAGAGGTATAAAGGGAGTCCGCACTTTTCAGGTAATGATCAAGTCGAAATTTTTATAAAAACGTTTATAATTTATTTATTGTTAACAAATAAAGCATCTAGAGCAGTCGTAAAACCGTTTCTATGCGGGATTTAAGCAAAGTACGGGTTCGGTGTAACGGTAAAATTCAAACTTTTTTTCTTCATTTTACGGCATTTTAAGCATTATTTTTCGACTAAAATGACTTCATTCGAGTTATTCGGTCAACGATTTCGAATAATTAATCAATAATACTAATTTATTTGATCAAAAGCAGTGAAAAATGTGAATTATCAACTGAATGCCCGGGAGCCCCGGGAGGAGTGTGTATATATAGATATACTCTCTCCTTTGTCGAGCGAAATCAAGATGGCGGGAGTCAACCGTTGCTCGCTGGTCGCTGCTTGCAGAGGTTCACTGCGGAAGGAGTCCGGCCTTATCAGGTAATGATCAAGCCGGAATTTTCATAAAAATGTTTATAATTTATTTATTGCTAACTAATAAAGCACTTAGAGCAGTCATAAAACCGTTTCTATGCGGGATTAAAGCAAAGTACGGGCTTGGCGTAACGGTAAAATTTGAACTTTTTTTTCTTCATTTTACGACATTTTAAGAATTATTTTTCTACTCCAGTGATTATATTTGAGTTATTTGGTTAAGTTTTTCAAATTAATAATCAATAATACTAATTCAACTTATCAAAAATAGTGAAAATGTGGATTATCGACTGGATTGCGGGAGGAGTATATATAGATATACTCTCCTTTGTCAACATCGAGATGGCGGGAGTCGTCACTGTCGTCAGGCGTTCGCTGCGGCCGACCGGTGCTTGTAGCAGTTCACTGCGGTAGGACTTCAGCTTTACCAGGTATGGATTAAGTTGGAATTTTATAAAAAAAAGACATACATAATTTAGATATTATTAACTAAAAATACGCTTTAAAAAATTTTAAGTCTAGTGCTATGCAGGATTTAAGCAAAGTATGTACCCTATTAAATGGCCAAAAAAATTAATAATAGTCTTTCCTAAAATGCAGACCACCGTACTTATCGACTTGATTTTCCAGGGAGGAGTGTACACGGATATACATACATTCGTCATGCTACAGCAAGAGGACGACAGGAGTCTAGTCGCAAAGCGCCACCAGGCACCGCAAGGTTCGCACAGGTCGCGCGACTGCCGTGCATCGGCCTCCGGCTGCTGCTGAGGAATGTTTTCGGTCTAGTCGGCCGTCGCTGGGTGTGTTAGTGTGTGGGTGCGCACGCGTCCCCCGAGTCTCCGTGGAAAACGCCTCGCCGGGAAAGAGCTTCGCCGCCCCCCGAGTTTGAGGAGAGGAGCATATGCGGACATCTCCAGGACGAGGTCGCAGGACAACGTAGCGTCAGCCGGCGGCCAGCGGGGAGCTTCGCAGCTGCAACGCCGAGCCCCTCGACGACAATATCCAGGTAAATGAGTCATTCTCATCGCAACGCGGAACGACCCGTTGTGCGCGTAAGCACCTGCGTTAATGCCGAAGAGCGGCGTACCTCCTACTGTTGAAATCTGATATCCAGTGTTTCGAAGTAGCAAAGTGCAGAAAGCTGGCGGTACTGTGTATAACCTAAAATACCGGGCCCGCGTTAAATGTTGAATGCATACTGCACATGCACATTTATAGCGGGTTGCACAGACGTGTGCCTGTGTATACATTGGCTGAATATTTTATGATTTCTCATAAGAATTTTTTATTTTAAACCAATTAGTGGTATATATTTTAATTTCTTTTTTATTATAATATTTTAGTTATAAATTATTATTTTAAAACAAATTATTACAAATTTTATTTTTCTTTTAGGTAAAGAGGAAAATAATTTTATTTAAAAGGGAAAATTTTTCTTTCCCCTATTAAGGATATTACGAAATGAAAAGCTCTAAATTTGTAATATTTAAGTGTTTTTCACATCATTGGGTAAACACAAGATAGAGTAATCACAAAGAAGTTCGGGTGAATAATCGCGAAAACTTATCTCCAACTTTAGATACGGATCGCAAATTCCACGTTTATTCGCACAAAATCGAGAAAATCTTGTTCTCGAAATAGGTATGGGCAATTTCGAAAACTTGTCGTTTTAAATAATAATTAAAAAAAAAAAAGGTAATCGCTTGGCAACGAACCTGGCGCATTCTCCAGAAATTAGAAGGAAAAGCAACGACTGTCCTATGAATTTTGCACATGCCGCACACGTAGGTGTAAGCGCGCCGAGGTATTTTCGCAGAGTCTCGCTCCATATTCGGGCATTCATCGCGCGCCTGCCTACCCTTCCGCGATTTTTCTCGTTTCGACGTCGATTTTCTTCTCTCCGTCTTGTTTCTTTTTCTACTTTGGCAGTTGTACTGATTTTGATATTGCAACCGAAGGTCCTCCGAGACTTTTTTCTTCACAGAAGTCTTTTTAGCGCCACCCGACTCGGACTCGTGGTTCACGGGCTGCTGGCTTTTTAGGTTAAGTTCGCTCTCTGTTGACACGCCGAGTGCATTCGGATTCTTATTTTTCTTAACCACAGAAAAACTGAATTAAAGATTTCTCAGTTTTTTTTGTCTTCGCCATTTGACATTAAATCTCGGAGCTACCGAGTCTCGGAAATTTGATTTCCGTTGTTGCTACATTTAAATTAACTATCTTGAAAAAGTAATGAAGCAGTGCAACAGGTGCTCGAATCCACCATTCACAAAGATACAATTATCATTAATAAGCCCAGTGTTCTACTTCTACTGGCCTAAGTAACTTATATCCACGTCAAAGAACTATAGCAAACATTAATAATTCAAAAGAAAAAAAACAGCTACTCCATCTCGTCATTGTTCGCAATATTCTTTGTCGTCGTCGCGGGCCCTTCACCCGCTGCTCGATCCCTCAATCAAACGTTGCGGGCGCAAACGCGATTGCTCGCGTCCTCCATTAAACGAGAACCCGGATAACGTCATCGAACGGCGGTCGACAATGGCCCCGCCAAATTGAAATCCCGCGCGTTCAACGCCGAGTTGTTAACGAACGGTGAAACTGAAAAAAGTAAAAAAAAAGCCGTGCAGACTCGTCCCGATCGGGGAAAACGACTGCCGAGGCTTTTTAGCGGTGCTAATCGGTGTTGTGCCGGCAATTTGCAAAGGCCGCCCGCACGGCACTAACCGGTTGCGCACTTGCGACACGCGTGACGTAATTTTCCAAGCCGGCGCGAGACTCCTCGTTGCGAATCGAAGTTACTGGGCCTTCAAGTGTTAATAAGCGAGTCGGTTAAATTGTACTGAAGTTTTTTTTTTAGTGTTTGTAAATTAAATTCGGAGAAGGTTTTTAATTAAAATAGTGGAGAAACATTTTTGAAGATGCAGATTTTACATTTTTGTTCATTCTTAATTTAAATTTCGGTTTTGTTCAACGATATGTTAACTCTAATCTTAATATTTAAAATAATATATGCGTTATACAGTTACGTAAGGACTTTTATCGATCCTGATTGAGGTTGATTAAATGCAAAAACATGGAAGAGCTATAGATAGCTCGATTAAATAAGAAAAGTCAAGGAACTTTATCAAATATCATTCGTCAGCACTCGGTTCATAGATAGTAAATTGAAAAGCTTTATTTCCATGACTCTTAATGAAACCGTAAATAATCGCCTCCGCTCTTAGCTTGTCGAGACTTTCGGAAAAGCGGAGGCCGAAACTTTCTACGAGTCCAAAAAAAGCCAATCCGCCGAGAGTACCCTCGAAAACAGTTTGACCCACATAGCCGCATAACAATACCGACGCCCGCCAAGTGTAATTTTAATCAAAGCATATAAATGTCCCTTTCCAAAAGTTAAGAAAAAAAAAGCATCGTTCTTTCTCCCGGGTAAAAGCTGAGATACTGGTAGGAATCGCGTAATAACGACTTTTACTGCGAATAAAGTCTCGCGAAAAATTGTGGATCTTTATACTTTCTCCCACCGTGAGGCGATGGTGCGCGACGGCGCCACGAGGAAGGCGGGACAGTGACCGGAAGATGCAACCGGATGAGGGACGAGGTGCGCGTCGTGTATACAGAATGAACAGCGCAAAAGAAGCTCGTCTCGAATGTTTGTCCCGGTGTGAAGATCGTCGAAGTCGAGACATGTCTAATGTACGCGTCTATTTCCGTTGGTTCTGTCTTCTCTCTCTTTCTCTCGCGCAGCCTTTTTTTCTCTAACGCGATGCGTCTCCGCGCGCACAGTAAGTGCCACTTGACGCGCTAGAGTGTTCGCGTTTTACTTTGTTGATCTATCGATTTAATTTAAAAGCCGATGTTTTACCGCTGCAAAGTGTATTTTAAAAGTATTTTAAAAAAATTCAATATCCAATTCCGCGTTGTTGTGCTTTTTTAAACGGGAAATTAAGCGAGAGGTAGTGCAAAAATTTTTGTTTCATTCATTGCGTACTTAAGAGGGCGTTTTAAAGCCTATTTGAGAATAGCTCCCTTACGCAGTTCCAACTTTCCCAGGCTCTCGGGGTGTCTGCCAGGAGCTGGCATTTGAAATTATAAATGAAGCAAATAAATCCCGAAACTTTTGAAAACATCCTACCGTCTTAAAGAAACAAACGCCCGAGTAAACTCGAGTCCCGTCGCGTACTCGGGGGATGCATCAGTGAAGGAAACAGGCCTGCCTCGGTAACTTCCCTTTTCATCGCCTTAACGTTGCCTACATGATCTTTTTTTTTATTTATTTGTTTATTTAGTTCACCTGTTTCCTGATTAATAAATAAAAATCTTTATGTAGTGCAGATGCTCCTCGCGTTGACGCTTTAATGTTCAAGCGGCGGCCGCGCAAGAGTTCCTTTTATGGTTATTGCGGAATAAACCTACTTAATTTTTCCACGCTTTCTTTCGACGCTCAAATTTTCATTTTTTTTTCCTACTTTTTTTCATTGTTCGACGATATAGCGATGGTGCGATAATGCTTTTATCCGTCTGAAAGAGGATATTTTTAAGAGGATTCCTTTTTTTTTCTCCGTTAAAAAGTATAAGCGTTCAATTCGAGAGAATCTGAAAAGGAGGGGGATAGTTTGCGAAGTAGTTTATTGACTTTCTCCAAATGCGCTCACTGTATTTCACGCTCCAGGTAGTTTTATACGATAATGACGTTTCTTATGACGCTATCTCATGAGATAGTCGGGCCGCCGGAATAAAAAGTGACTTATGGGACACTAAAGGCCGAGACCGCGTGCATCAGCGCGATACCGTTAGATTTTCGTTCCCTTGCGGGCGGCTCGAACCGAAGCGGGAATTAGTGACAAATGTTCTCTAAAATAATTTTATCGAACAAACTTGAAATCTCGCTCGTTCCCTTTATATTCGTACCTTAATTAAATCTCAAAAATGTTTCCTCCATTTAATTAAAATTTTTTTTTTAATTTAATTTAAAAAGCTCTGCAACTTAATTAAAAGAACTGTAAAAAAACCCGTTCGACATTTAAACGAAAATAGTGTTACTTTAAATCTGGTCATCACATTGAATCTATAAAATACTAACTTCTCGAGGGGTAATTTTATTTCAGACACATAACGTCGCCGAATAAAAATAAACAAATAAACAAACAAAATAACGTAGGTCTTGTCTGATTCAATCCCTCGGAGAGTCGCGTTATTCACGAAAATTCGTCAAGAGACGGCATGGAACCTCCATCTCGGCGGCAAAAGTCTAGCCGGTGAAAATAAACGGACGTGCCTCCGAAACCGAGGAGGCACTCACGCCCGGGCTAATTCGGAAACCATGACGTCCACCCTGCCTCGCCGCCGACTGTTATAAGCCGCGTATAGTAGAGCGAATTCCCGTAGGCCTAGGGGACTATTATGCGCATGAATATTCCCGACTACTAAAACGCCGATAATTCGGGAGACCCGCGAGTAAATCAATTATTGCACCTTGCATGCAATTATGATCGCGCTAAGAGAATATACACCCCACAATACAATTCAATTTTCGTTCGACTCTTCCACTGTACATCTACTCGATTTGAAAATAAAAAGCATAGCATAACTTAGCAACGTATTTAAGGAAATATTTCGAATGTTTGACGCTTAAAAAAATATTAGGTTGATTATGCCGTAAAAATTGAAAATAATTTTTCTCGTTTTTTTATTCTTCCGCAGTTTTTATTACTTTATTAGCCCTCTTAAGTGGAAAACCATTTCCGAAATGAAAAGAATTTTTTTATATTCGAGTTTTATTTTTTTCTATTAAAAAAGCATAAATCAAATTTAAGTGCACGAAGCGTGATAGATTTTACTTGTGCCAAATTAAATCAAACGAGTCTTTCGAGGATTTTTGCTGGCGCTCGTTCCATTTTAGTTAACGACTTTTCGAGCATCGTTCGCATTAAGTTGGACATTCGCGCGAATATTCGTTTCGTCGCGTTGAATCGGCAAGATGTTTAATAAACGCGGAAACGCGCGCGGGCGCTGGATTGAAAGACAGTTTCCAAGTTTTCATGAGGAAATTTCAACGCCGCGATCGTACTGCTCCTGGACGACAATAACAATAGGGAAATTGCGAGCGCAAACAGGGCGCGAGGAGCGGCAATTTCAACTTCATTATAAAAGCTCTCAAAGTCATCCGAGCTACGCGCGAAAATTCCAAGCGCCGCCTTAATAATCGCCGTGCGCGTAAAATAATGAAAATACCGTCGCGCGAAATATTTTCGTCGTTCTCGAGATCTACCCGGGCGAACGTGAGTTCCCTTACGTACCCCCTATGAATAATGCAACCCGTTCGACGGGAGCAACAGCAATGCGAAAAAATCCCGACATTTTCTACGTGCGTTTCCGCAACCTTTCGTTTTTTGCTATTTTTTGTTGAGGAAGGGCGGGGTGAGAGAGGAAAGTTGATAGGGCAATTTTCTTTTTTTAAACTGTGCCGCTAGTCTTGCGCAGGTGCATTCGGTGGTGCTTAATCAGGTGCGATCGAAATTTCCACGGAGCGGGAGGGAGAGAGTGACGTCGAGAGCTTGGGAATATTGTTTATTAGCCGCGGCGGGGGAAAGTCGTAACGAGGAACTTTATTGGAAATTGCGAATCGCGTTGCTTTCGGGTCACCGGTTGCCGATCGAGCTGACGTCCCCTCCCAGCGTGCTAATTCACCAAAGTCGTTTCTCGTACGATCGCCTTGCAAATGGGCTTGCCCGATGAAAATTGCTAATCTACGCTGGTGAATTCGACTGTTATTGGAATAGATCGTGAGCTTTAATGCAACGTATAAATTAATAACTACATTAATGATAATTTAGGCAGCTTATTTTTCAATTTCTTTTTTAAAAGAGCATCTGCAAAGGTAAATTGCAATTTCAACATATATTGTTAAAAGAGTATAAAATAAGATATTCATTATTTTTAATTATTGCATTTTTAATTGCATTATTCTTTTATGTAAAGAAAAATGAATAATGAGAAAAGGAATGAAAAGGTATTTACAGTTACTGTCTTATTATGCTTATATACCTCGTAAATTAAAAACAATTCGGCGCAGTCTTAATCAAGTTCGACAAATTAAATAAAAAGATTCTGCGTAATTCGCACCGAAATTAAAAATGCAACTTACATTTTTTCTTTCTAAAAAAAAAACAAGGCTCTTAATGAACTTTCGCAGTCAAAACAAAAATAAGCATTCGGTTCGCCCGCGCCTGGCAATTACACCGCACTAACAACAATTAACCCGGACTCTAGGAACATTTGCGCAGCTAACTCTCGTTACAGCGTCTCTTAAAATACGAATCGCCGGAAACTCTCCCACGGGACCAGCCGATGCAGCAAATCAACGGAAACAAACAAGTCGTAAACGACTCCTCGCAGAAAAAAAAGGAAAAACGAAGTTAGGATTATGAAGAGCATGACCAGGGCTACTAGTCAGACGGGGGGAGGGGTGGAAAATCCGTGATTGCCGAAAGTTGGCGCGGCGGCACCTGAGACTCGCCGCGAGCGGGGAGGGGGGGGGGGAGGGTGAGGCGAAACTTCGAAGGGGATTCGTTCGCCACGAAACTTCGCCAACGCTCGTTTATGGCCGGCGGAGGCGTTAATGCGATTCGGTCGCGCGATATGATTTCGTGGGCTTTTGTTTGCGGCGACGCCCGAGCCCAAGTTTAATCGAAGGTCCGCGCATATCGTCGTTCGCCGGGAAGTGTAATTGACTTGCAGTTTCCGTTGCCGGGGCCCGGCGATTGAACGTCGCCGAGCCGATTGAATTGTGGATTTTAGGAAACGGTCGACCGTCGAGCTTGAGAAACTCGACTGAAATTATCGCGATCTGTGGGTTGAGAAAGAAGTGCCTGTTGAGTAGGATAAATGAGATTTCCCGATGATTCATCTTTTCAAATGGATTTGTTTATTTTAGCTTTCGTACTTATTTGATAAAGCGTGTAGCATCCTCACTTTAAATAAACGGTGACAGACGCTTTGTATTAAATAGTTTTTAAATTAGTTAGAAGATAGAAGAAATTTAATTAATTAATAAAAATCCGGTTTAATGGCGCCAACACGAAAAACAAATTTGTATTCATTAAATATTTCATTTAAAATAATGTCGCAACTAAATAGTTTTTTTTTCTTACTTCTAAGACTAAGATTCATCGCAGAAACTGCGTTCGCACGAGGCGCGATGAGTTCTGCTAGAATTCTTAAATTAATTACATCTTATTACATTTTCAAATGAGAAATAGTATCGTATATTTAAATATTATTAAAATGTAACGCGAAAACATTTTAAACGACATTCCACAATGTTGACACAGTAAAACGTAAAACGTTATAGTAACCTTCGGGTGCAAGAATGTCTGAATATTCCAGGCCGGGTGCAGTTAACGCGGACTATTTTTGTTCGCTTCTCGTTCGCAAGGCCAAACTTTTAGAGTCGGCAAAGTTTTAATTTCTATTCTCGCTGCCTACCATCATCGAACTTTCCAAGTCTGATCAACGCCTACTCGGAATTACTTCCCGCGTGTTGCTTTATTATTCTTTTCCCCGCCGTCTCTACCAATAAATATTCCATCGAAGCTGCATTTTGCAGTGAATCACAAGTACAAAACATAGTAATTCCCTCCATTCAGCTGTACGCAGTTTGCACTATTACAGAGTCAAAGAAAAACTCGTGGTAATTATGTCGAAGAAGGAAACTTTCCGCGAATAACAAAAGGAACAATAGATTGCCAAGCTGGTCTATCGCGCAGCTTCGTATATTATTCCCCTTTATATTTCATATTTCATAAAATAAAAGCGAGAGGAAATAAACCAATGCGTAGTCGCAGAAAATTGCACAAAGGCAAGGGCGCGCGGATGCGCCAGATGTCTCCATCTCTGACTGCGGCGCAACAATCGCCGTCCATCCGCAGCCAACTGCTATGCCGCTTCGCGTGTGAGTGCGCCGGAGCCGCAAGAAAGAAGCGCCGACTAAGAGGCGTTTTGTCGAATGGCCCCGGTGTGTATATAGGCGAATTAATCCGGCGGAAGGATTTGCCGGGAAATGTGTCAAGTGCGGGTGACGTGCCGAAGGCTTTAAAGCTTCGCCGCCGACAACGCTCGCCAATACGCGAGAGTCGTCGGATATTTTTATTCCCTCGCCGTCGCGTCTAACCAGCAGGCGTTTTTGCAAATCGAATCGCTTGCCCAGGCTAATTTCTTCGAGTGTCACAGACGCGCGCGTGAGTCACGCTTCGCCCGGTCCCCGGACCGTGAAAATTAATCGCCGGCAATGAATAATACGAAACGGCTGTACTACCGAGAAATCCCCGATTTTTTTTTCTCTTTCCCTTTCTTTTTTGTGCGTCGATCAATCCGCGTGGCCCCTTTGAAAAATTTCTTCCTCTCCTGGTAAAATATTTACGCTCGGAGTAGTTAGTAACTGTCGTTCGACGGATCAAATATTGTCGCAGAAACTTTCGATCGCGCCTCTGGAGCTTCTCTTTAAAGTTGGGTTCCCTGGGAGTGACGTCAGGTCGAACGGTCAATTTGGCCCGGAGCGCCGGAGCAAAAGGGAACAACTCGATTTACCATGCTCGGCGCGCGAGCTTACACCGGAGGGGCTGCTCTCGGCTCGCGAGGTCTAAAAATAAGCGTATAAAAATTTAAAAATTTCGCCTTCCACGAATCGCTCGAGCGAGCGCACCCGCACACTTGGCTCGGCGGGCTTTTTGCGTGCGGCGCGCGTGCAGCAGCACAGTGGCGAGCTTTTACGGACGAGGCCGGGATAAATTTCTCGTCGTTGACGCGATTGATTGTGCGCGACGTTTTATTTCGTTTCAACAGGTTTCAGCTGTTTGTTTAGGCGATCGAGTAAAGGTTTCATCGTTCTATTCGTTGTTTCTGTTCTTTTCGTTCGTTTCTGTTCTTGTCTCGAAATACAATCATTAAGTTTATCGTAAACCACTAATACAAGAAATTACCAATTAATTCCATCATTAAAAGATTTAAAATCTTAAATTTTAGAAGATTTTATATATACACTTAAAATTTGAGGAAAAATGCGTTTTTGCAGTAACAATAGTAAAAATAGTAATATCACAAGAAACAAAAGAATAATCTACGAAATTCTTGATTCGTGTATAGCATAAACAAAATGAATAAGAGATAAATAATAAATAAAAAATAAAAGATAAACGATATTTTATAGTTAAATCTGCTAATTAACTTTTTAATTCAGTAAATTATAAAAAATCGCAAGTAACCCTTTATCTATTGAGTCCCACGTATTAATCTAGAAAATTTAATTAAACTCGTTCGACGCAATATAACTGCAAGTAAAGAAAAATAAACGAAACTAAAAAAAAGGGTCCATTTCAAAATCAATCAACATTAATCTCGAGGGTGTCGAGAACGAAGGCGAGCCGCGCGTCAAAGTAAAAATTCTCAATAACGCACAACTCCCTCAACGAGATGTAAATAGCCTTGACTGCGCCATCCAGCCGATAGCGCGCTGGGGAATTAATAAATCCGATGAAAAGCTTCACTAAAATTGCCCCGACACGTCGGCCGACGTCGTCGGCTTCACGGCGACGTCCTGCACGTTGCACGCACATTACGCCGGCGACACTCGTCCCTCCCTACCAACATCTCTTTTTCGTCGCGATCGCTCGTCGGAATTCCTATATAAGCGTGTATACATACAGAGACGCGACGGCATTGTCGACGCGCACGATCGAAGCTGCGCACAGACAGAGCGTCCGGCATAATAAGCCAAGCGGCGATTTCGCCCGGCGGCGGTGGAGGCAGATGCGGCGGCGCCTACCTTTTTCGCCCGGAGCAGATGGACGGAAATAATTCGCGGTTAATTGCACGTGTCTATGGCGCTTTCAGCATGTCGCGCGCTTCCGGCGCATCTCCGCCTGGAGGGAGGGGACGAATAAAGACGCCATCCGGTTGACACCTTCGTGGACTTAGGCGCGCGCGAAAAATGCATCCTGCGATTAATTGCGCGTGGCCGCATGAAAATAGGTAGATCGTCGGGTGTGATCGGGCGCCGTTCGATTGTCGCCAGGTTCAATGGTAGGATTGCGTATTGGAAAATTAAAATGGGTCTGTGTAGAATTGCTCGGTTCTCACGAGTTGAAAGCTCTAAATCTTTTTTTCTTTTTGTTTTATTATAGAAGTTCGTGGGAAAGTTGTGCGGAAATAAAAGAAGCGATTGGTCTTTTATTTATAATTTTATTTACACTTTTAATTGGGTGGTAATGTGGCTCTGAATTTGAATAAATGGGCTTAAGGAGAAGGCACGACGATCCCTACGCCTCGAACACGCCGCTCCTATTGGCTGAGAGCCGCTGAAAGTTTGTGGTTGGGGGTGATTTTCGGCGACTCTCAGCCAATAAGAGCGGCGTGTTCGTGTGGCGGCGGCGAGGCGTAGGGATCGTCGTGACTTCTCCTTTATTCCGCATTAAAAGTCTTTCAGTTGATAAAATAATTAAACATAGTGCTTTTAAAACAGTAGGCTTAGAACATTTATTAATATCGATTATATACATTTTGTTTACAAGTTATAAATAAATTTAATTGAATCAAACTCAATTTATTTTCACAATAAAATGAAGCAAAGAAATAGTATTGTTTTAGTCAATATTACAATTGAAATTAATTACTAGTGCAATGAAAATACAGGTTTTCATTTAACGGATAAAACAAGTGCACATCGTTACGATAATTCGCAAAAATATAATCTCTCTTTATACCGTTTAACGAGCGGAAAAAGCTGTTCTGGAAAATAAAAACCCTGAGACATCTAGGCATCATTAAATAGATTCTCCCAATTACATTTATAAATAAATAACCGCACCTATTTCAGCTCGCTATTTAAAAAAAAAGAAGGAAAAAAACAAAGCATCATCCTCACCTGATCCCGAAACTCCGGGCGGCGTAAGCCCAGAGAGGTTAGTCTTCGGCTTTAATCGCCCCGACGGCCTTTGTCTCGACTCCGTAGCAGAAGCGCCTCCCGACCACTTTCCAGAGTTAACGAGAATTAACGCGCGGGACCCCGGCGAGTTAAAAAAAAAAGATTGCCAGAGACGCGGCAGAGTTGCTCGTCGTCGGCGACGGCGAGACCCTCCTCGGTTCCTCTATGCTAATGCGTCGCCAAGCCAGCACAACCCCGACTCTCTTCCTCTTGTCCACCCTCTCTCCGCTTTTTTTGCGACGCTTCTTTCGAGCTCGGGAAAATTGTCGCTGCAAGTGGTTTACGTTGAATTCGCCGCGCGTATTTACAGCCGCGCTTCAAGCCTCCGAGTGGGGTCGCTTGGAATTTTCTTTCCTTGGCGCGACGCTTACCTTCTTCCTCGAGCATTCGCCAAAGACTTCTGGATGACTGAGCTTACGCGATGAATTGGAGGATTTCAGAGAAAATGCTTTTCTTGTTCGGGTATTTAGTTCACTCTTTTGCTGCTCTTCTTTGCATATTTTGTTTACACGGAAAATGAATGAATGTAAGAAAAACACGTACTTCACGGTTTGTAGGGCAGTTTATTTGCATTTTTATTTAAGGAATGCAATATATTTTTATACCCAATACTTTTTAGAAACTTTGCAGAATCTGCACTTTTTCTTATCAGGATTCTGAAAGGATGCAAGATTACATCGATGAATTTCCTTGAGATTCTTTTCTATATCAGCATTATTCTTGTTGTATACATATTAAATAGCAGGACGTTGCGTAAAATTCTGAATAAGGCAAAATTTAAAACGTTCCGAAGTTTATTTAATACTTCAATTTGAATCATCAACAAATTTTTCTTTCTTTAATTTCCTTGATAGATTATAGATTGGTTTTCGTTGACTTTGTAAATACAAATATTATAATTTATTTGTGCTTCATTAAAAGTGTATATGAAAAATAAAGTAAAGGTATGAGTGCTTAGATTTGACTTGTGCAGCTAAAATAAACGTGCTGTCGTTGATTTGAATCGGCTTAATTTTTTTCGTAAAGCAATACCAATCTCGGCAGACAAAGGTGTGCAAAGAATACGCAATAATACACATCGTAAAAGGAAATAGCGCGGAGACAAGCCAACAATGTAGTGATGTAGCGCGCCATCAAAACCAAAAGTTTCATCCTCCGATATTGCGATCGCGCGGAAGATAAGTTTTCCTCCCTCGACTAACCGAGGAAATGAGTCAGATGCAAACCGTTATGACAGATTCGCAGTTGTCGCGAACAGTATCTCAGACGATTCTCCGAGATGCTCCACTTGCTGCTCTCAGTGGCTCTCAAACTCAGCTCTCATCTTCCCTAATAATGCTACTAAACAAAACATTATTTCACAGATTTTGAGTTATTAAATTGAAATTCATGAACCAATGTTAAAACGAATTAACTTAGTAAGCGATTCGATTGAAAAAAAAATGTCATACGAAGGATTGGTTTTATCGCTTAAAGCGTAAAAGTGTAAACATCGTGATTTATTTAAAGCTCGGAACGTTAATGATTTATAAATTGGCATAATCTTATCTCCGATTAATTTTTCAGAATATGAATCAGAAAAAAGACAGAGTCTGTGTCTCATAACGCAGAAATGTAAACTGCGATGATTCATCACCGCGACTTAGACAATCGTCCGCTCGACAAGACTATAAATACCGGCCTCGTTCGGCGGCATCTATTTTTCACAAAGCTCTCATTCAAGCCGAATAGCTTCCCTTCTCACTGAAGAACAATCTTTGCAGTGCATAAATAAACGATATAAAGCACGAGATTCACGTTAATTAATTCATAGATTTATTATTAATAAATCAGCAACGCATCGCGAAATTGATCGACGTCGAGTCGGAAAAAGAATCTCAGATCATTGATGTACATCACACTCGAAAAGGATCAAAGGGACGCACATATAGACTCTGGTCCGCTCTGGTCAGAACAATTAGGAAAGCAAGCACGCGACAAAAGCTCGGAAAAGTCAGGGCGACGGTGGCGTCCGCTCGATCGGGGTTATTCTGAGATCGTCGGGGTGAACGGCCAGCTGGCCACTCCGATATCGAGGCGCGTCGCTGCCGCTCACCTGCTCGGATTTTCGGCTCAACGTCAGAGAGCCGCGCGAGCGCTTACGCGGGAAGATGATCCCTCTTGTGCGGTTTCGAGCACTCGCGGGGGTGAGGTTAATCTCCAACGGTCTTAACCATTTTTTCGCGGTGGCAAATTTTTAGGGGCAATAATGGAGTAACGAGCGTAACGGAGTTTCACTGTCTGCGGTGAGCATACGGTTTTTTTTTTTTTTTTTTTTATTTTAACGGCCGTTCAGTCTCGAATGAGGTTATATAGCCAACTTTATTGTACTACAAAAAAGGAAATACAGTTAAGTAAAGATACTAAATACAGTGATGTGTACATTATTTAAACTAGTAAATTAGCATACGGTTAATGCTTCACTTTCCACTCTTATTTTTATACGTGAATTTTTTCGTGTCTTATATTTATGAGATACATTAAGGTATGTTGTCGTGTTTGATTTCATTGCGAAGTTTATTATTTCACAAATAGCTTCATTAATTTTGGATAATGTGTGTGGAATGCCGTTTGCTAGCAGTTCGTGCAAATTAAAAACGTTTTGTGTCGGTTATTAAACTTTAAAATTCACGTTTGCTCGAGCTACTCAAAAAGAGACCCCGACGAAATCAATTGAATAATAGAATGAAACAGTAAAAAGAATAGACCTTTTTTGTTGGTGCTACAAGCTAATATTTCGACGTCGTGAGTTTATTTACCCCAATTCTGTGACCCGTCTACTAAATTTTATTTCGATCGAACAAAGTGATTTATTTAAACAACCATTAAAAATAGTTATTCTTGATTAGTGCTTTCGCTTAAAATTTCCAAACAGTGCCTAAATTTATCAAACATGTATTGAGAAACAGAGCAGTTATCGCGAAATCACGGACTTACTTTATCCAATCTCCAGGCAATGATTCTCAACAGCGCCAAAATCGCTATCGCTTATTTCAACGTTAGAAAAAAATGGTGGTACGCGTGCCACGTGCGACTGAAAACCGCAAAGATTTCGACGTCCGTAGGACCCGCGGTATCTGCGGCTTTTCTCGCGACGACGACAAAGGAGGCAACTCTCGACTGCTTTGTCCGTGCGCGCATCGATCCCGCGGCGGCATCTAGCAGTTGTCCGCGGGAGAGCGCCTCATCTCGGCACCCGCGCTCTTTTCTCCAAATATAAACCGACCTACAAAGGCGATCGAGCTCGTCCGCCTAGGCGTGATAAAAATCACCGAGTGACAGTTCCTCTTGTCGTGCCACTCGCATTCCTGGGAATGACTCTCGGCTCACATGCTTCTCTTCTTTTTTTTTCTAGACGTTTAAACTTTTTCTTATACTTGCTCGGAAAAACTTGCTATACTACATGTAACGTATGATTGATTTTTGCAGTTGAAAGTCACATTGTGCAAATTTTTCTACAATCCTCTTTTTACACTTTAAGTGTTAATTCCCGACAGGTAAAATTATATTTATTGACGCGAGATTGATTGGTGGTAGGCACGCGTCAAGAAAAAAGTAATTTAGATTTTCCATTCGCTGCGAGCGAAGGAACCGCTGAGTTAAACTATCAGCAACATTGCCAGTCAAAGTGAATATTAATTTAAGCTGATTGACGGTAAGCCAACAGCAATTTGGAACATCGCGTTATATGCGCTTCCCAGCGGATAGCTTGAGAGCAATATTTCGGTATCATCGGCGAAAGCATGCCCGCTGAAATTCCAAGTATGCTCTCGTTAGTGTTTCGAACGCTCGGCATCGTAATTTGAAGCACACTACCCGGAACCCCGAGGAAAAGGCGAAACTTTCTTAAGCGAATCAGTTCCCCGCGCTTTCTTGGCCCTAGCTGCCCGTTCAAATTAAATTCATTCATCCTCCGGCGCTATTCATCTCCGCTTTACCGCGAAATTTTAAAAGCAACGTAGATCACGCGGCCCATCGACTTTTAATATTTCAAAGCCCGACGGAAGCAACTGCAGAAAGGCCGACGCAGAGGGCTGGAGGGGGGGGGGGGGATGCGCGCGTGTGGGCCATTTTCCCGTCTGGAAAAATCTCGCCTCTGCCGGCCTCTGCGGGCACTTAGACTCGGCTCGCCGGGCCAAAAGCGCGTTCATACATCAAAATTTAATATCGGCAAAGGTCAGAGAGCCCGGGGGCATCTATATTCGGCGGGTTCGATCGTGCGGGCGCGCGCCTGCTCGCAGCTCCCGCGGGAAGCGTTTCGGATTTATGGGTTCGTTAACCCTCGGGGTCGCTATCAAACTTGGCTTAAGCGCGAAATCGCCGGGGCTGATTTGTCGCGACGAGCCGCCGATAGATACGAGCGAGACCTTTGCCGTGGCTGCGCATCGCCAGATGACCCCGCCTCACGCCGCGCGATCGCTCATTACCGCCGGATTATTTATCGCCGCCGGCGCGGCCCGAATATCGCGCGGCGGATTCGCTCAATTGGCCGAGGGATCGTGATTTTCGCGCGCTGCTTTTGATGGATTGGCCGTGCGCCGTATTATAGGTACCGGAGCGGGGAAGGTGTATGCTTTCGATGCGATGCCGTCGCCGCGCGCTGGGTATACTGTTTTTCAATTTGGAAGACTCATTCTGACGATGTCGCGTGCTTGATACGCTGCCAACTCTGTGCTCTCGTGATTTCTTATTGTACTCGGTGATAAGTTTTGCTGCGGAGACTCTCGTGTCTACGAGAAATTTACGAGATTCTTGGCTTTCTTATAACAATGGTATTTGCTGTGCTGTGATATGAACGTCGTGTTTATCAGCGGTAAAAAAATAATGCTATCTTAAATTTATTTTTTAGTTCAAATAAATTGTGCTTAAAGAGCTTAAGCTTTATGAACTTACTAAAACAGTTTTTAAAAGACTGTTTCCAACGTATTGGCAAAAAAATTGTAACATTATGAATATGTAATATTTTTTTCTGCAAAAAAAATCCGTGGCGCGATACGACAACAATTATCTAATCTTCAGCGTTTATTTAAACAATTTTTAGCTAACAATTAAGCTTGCAAGTAAAATAATTTTATGTTAATAGTAGTAATAGCAATAATGTGGATGAATCATTGCCCATTGGTTGTGCAAACAGTAGACAAAAAATTTACAGTGCAATTCTAATCGCATCGAGCGAGAGGATCTAGTAAAAAAAGAGACTTCGGAAACGACGACTCGTAATATGCGTATTTAGACTAGGAATTAGCGCGTGAAATAAAGAGTGACGCCCAGGCGACCAGACGGGCGTTGTAGTTGCGGTGCCGTCGCTCGTGTAATTGCCCAGGCCAGATGTCCTCCCCCTGCCCTCCCCCCCCCCCCTCAAATGACCGTCATTTTCACGCTGCGGCTTAAGCGCACACCTCACCAGGCGCACAATGCCGCACCCCGGGATAATGTCCCGCCGAGAGGCGCCAAAGCTTTCGCGCGCCCTGCCCCCTCGGCGCCCACCTTTCAATTTCCTTTATTCGGGTTCGGATCTCTGATTTCGCGCGGTAGTCGGCAACATTTGGTCGGGTCGTGATTCGATGCGGTGAACCGCTTGCGATGCGTCGTACATGGCTTAGCCCTTGTCATTATAACGTGATTTTTCACGGTTGAGTCGACGTTGCGTGTTTTGAGGTTTCTCTTTAAAGAGCAATTGTGCAACGATGAGGATGAAAAAGATCGATCGTTTATTTTAAATGTTTTCTTACGAACAAGATGACTTTTTAATTAAATTAATTAAATTGATTTAATAAGAACAATTAGATCAAGTACTTAGTTTTCATTATCTGCAATACTACTTGTAGGTGATCATATGTTTCTTTAATTGGCTCACGTTATTTATTATGAAACAATCTTAAAAGTTTAAATTATAATAAACTATAAAACAGAATTTGGAGCATATAGGATTAATTGCGAAAGTTCTAACTAAATAAAGTCTACAAAAAAACTGTAGCTTACAGATAAGGGCATTGTTGAAACAAATGGCACAATAAGAAATTTATACAATGATAGGTATAACAAAATTATTGATTTTATTAAACGTACATTTATATAATACGTATGTTCAATTAGTTTCTATTAATTAAAATACACTATTTAATAATTTTAATCGAATAAATTTAAATTTTATCATCAATTTTGATAAAACGCAGATATATCGGTTTCATTGGTCTAAGTACTATATCTGCTTGGAAGATTAAGCTTGAAAGGGGCTCAACAGGTTCTAAATAATAATTATAAAGAATACGACCAATCAAGGATTTTAATTCAGCAATTGCAAATTTTTGTCCTACAAATAATATTTGAATATACTATTTTTTTTATTCATAGATTAATAATAACGCGTAATAGAAAAATGATATATTTACCTATACAATTTCGTGGTCCAGCACTAAATGGTAAATAAGCGAAATTGTGTCGACCAACTGAATTTTCTGGTAAAAATCTATCAGGATCAAATTTTTCAGGGTCTGTCCAAAAATTAGGGTTTCTATGGAGAGCGTAAAAGTTGCACATAATTTCTGCTCCTGCTGGTATCAGTGCATGTTCTGAAAATATTAAATGTATTAAAACTTGAAAAATTTATTTTCTAATAATTGTGATATTTTACTTAGTTGAATTTCTTCTGTTACGCGACGAAATACAATGGAAACAGCTGGATATAATCGTAATGATTCCTTAATGCATCGCTCGAGATAGTTAAGTTTTTGAATATCACTCTGTTTCCATTTATCTGAACTTTCATTAAATATTTCTTTTAATTCAGCTCTAGCTTTTTCCTGCAATATAGATTATTTATTTTAAAATAAATTCTAACTAAACGAATAATCTTTTTTACCTGAGCCTCTTTATTCTCAGCTAGTAGTAGTAGTGCAAAGGTCATCGCCATGGCTGTAGTATCATGACCCTATAAATTATATTTGTATGAGAGTTTATCTGAAATTAGTCAATGGGACTTAACTAAAAATTATATTGCAATTTTCAAATACTAACTTCAAAAGTGAATGTATCTACTTCTTCTTTTATTCCTTCATCGTCAATTAATCCATCTTGTTCAGCTGCTAATAATAAGTCCAGCATAGCCATTCGCTTTTTACTTTCTTTGTAGACAACATCATCATCTACTTTTATTGAATCGTCGGTAGCTTCTCGCAAATATTTATTTTCCGTACGCTCGTGGTATTCTTTTCTTTCCTTTACTACCTGTTTTTCATTAAAATAAAAGTACATTAATTTTAGACTAACTCCATAAGCTATGTACAAGCAAATGGCATTTTTACCTTATTAGTAAAAATGTGAAGAATTTCAAGAGCTTTGTTTTGAGCTCGAACCATAGGTACAAATGAAAATAACTTCAACATCCAATTCTGAATATAGGGCCTAGGCATCCTTTGATAACAATTAAAAAGGATATGTATCAATATACATAAATATAAAAGGAAACTGTCAAACTTTCATTCAAATTAATGAAAAATGATGCAAGAAAGCAAGGTATTTGTAAAAAATGGTCTCTTTATAAGAAAATATTTACCTATAAACAACAAAAGCACCCAGCTTATAAATGGCATTTTTGTAATTATCCATTACTTCTTTATCTAATTTATTTAACGCTACACCCATTGCCGATTCTGTTAGCATAAAAAATAATTCAATTAATATTTCTTCCTTCGCATTATTTGCTAATTAAAAAAGTGAAAAAAGTACCACAGATAATGTTTAAGGTGACTGTCGAACAAAATTTCATAAGATCTTTAACAGATTCTTTTCCTTTAAGTTCTTTTATCATGTTTTGACCTTGTTCTTGAGTAATATCCATATATTTTGACAAAATTTTGAAATGAAAGGATGGGGTTAACATCTTTCGCCGCTGATACCACTTTTCACCTTGTGATTGAAAATAAAAAATAATTTATTTTAAATTGATCATTAAAAATTTGCATTTTTACCTTTGCTTGTTAAAAGCCCAGTTTTTAACCAAGGATGCAAATAATCGTATACCCATGCTTTTTCCAGTGCCTTCTGGCTCGTTAACAAAATCTATTCGAAAAAATATAAAATTTAAAAAAAAAAATCAATTGCAACAACAAAACATCTGAAAAAATATACTTCTAAATCATCTGGATGCAAAATAACGAAAAGGGCTTCTGTACACATCCATACTCTTGCAACGGGATAGTATTTAGAGGACACTGTTTGTACTGTCTTCCATAATGCAGCTGAAAATCGTGCAAGAACGATTAAGATAAAAAATCAAATACTAATACAACTTATTTTATCAAATCGCAAAGTAAAGAACTTTTAAAAATGAATAAACTAAGGAACCTATGTAAATTCATAGTAACTATTTCGATAACTTTACCATTAGATGAAATATCGTAGGACAGCATATTTCCAAGAAATGGTAATGGTGGGTCCCCAGGTATTTTTGAAATCAATCTTCCATATCTTCTGTTCCGAATATATAAATGAAGAACTATTAGCAAAGTAAGAATCACATACAATAAAGATGTTAAATCCATTTTTTCTGAAATTACAAATACGTATAAAATTTTTTGGTTTAAAAAGATTTAGTTTCTGATGGTTGAGTTAATGATAGCCGTCTTTACATTAGTATGGTTTGGTTTTACTCTAACTACTAGCCAAGTGCACGGTCAAAAGCTGAGAAGCAACTGATAAGAATGTACTCGTTCTGCAAGTGATGCTGCGGGAATCATATCTTGTTTTGCTTTATAAATGCGTAAAAAGTTATTTCAAGTTTCTGTCGCGACAAGAAACTATCTAAAAAAAAAAAACGCAATTAAAATTCTTAAGTGAATAAATCAATTCAAATGTAGTACTTTTTATTTCCTTCTTATTCTGCTTAAAAAAAGTTTTTATGAGACAAAGAAATTCAAGCTAACACATTTCCAATTCAAGATTTATTAACATTATACTTACGTATCCCCGGTAAAAACTATGATAGTACATGATAAGTTCAGTTATGTAGGTTTATTATATAATATTGTTAATTGTTGAATGTGTAATAATACACTTTATAAAAATATAATTTATGCAGTTTGAAAGGATGTTACATAAATTCTTATTATAAGTTGACAACACTTTAATCGTGGACTTGATTTTTTAATCAAAAGTTATTGCGAAACAATTTTTATTGTGACTGGAATTATTTCAATTTCACTGATTGAACATTAACGAATGCAGCTGATCCGTAAAAAGACCTTACCCTTTTTTTTAGCTATTAGTTTTCAGGAGATTCTGAATACTGGTATAATCAGAATCAACTGTTATAAATAATCGTAATAATATTTGCTTATGCGATGGTAAACTAATTCGCCAGGAGAAAAATTACAGAGAATCCTAGTATCGAGTATGAGCGCAACGAACAAGTTGATTTTTGTGTCGTGAATGTTCTTGCTAATTTTTTTTTCCCAAAATACATAATGCTTCAACAAAAGAAAAATTTCGATGAGCACGTTGTCGACAGTTAGTAACGTCTATAATCGCACAGCACTCGATACGATGGGAGTAACACTTTACCGACGCGGTACTTGAGTACGCTTTTTTTTTTTACAGTAATTCACACTGTTGTGTTCACTGTTCACTTCACACCGGGAAAAAGTAATTTCATAAGTTATGAATAGAAAAAAGTACGAGCCTATCTTAAAACCTTATTTTAAAAATCATAATTAAACCACTTTCTACTTCAGTAATTTTTGGGGGGGATTCATCATTGCTTTTGACGGCAGGGTCACCTGCAACGCAGGCGAGGCGAATCGTTTCAAACCCAACATTCCAACCGCCAGCCCTTTTGGGGGGGAAAAAAGTTCGCTCATGTGCTCGGCCCGTTCAACTTTGATTACGCCACCATGGCGGAAAGCACTATGCGAGTACTCGCTCGAGTTTCCCCGAATCGTGGAAGCTTAATCAAATTAACATAAGGCGAGAGATACGCGAGCGCAGCGTCGCTCGGCCGGATGCTCAACCCCCGTGGCGGCGCGGCCGCGACGAACTAACGACGTAAGTTCGTCGCTCTCACGGTCTGCAGTCGACTGCAGCAGTCGCCGCGGAGTCGCTGACGCTGACGTTGACGAGCCTCCTTAATTGTTATTGTTACGTAACGGGATTTCGCTAATCCTTACCAGGGCAAACAATTCCAACGAGTTGCTTCGCCTGCTGGTCTACTCCAGACGACGCAGCTCGCGCTCCCTCACCGCTTGGCGTTTTTCTTAATGACGAACTTAGTCGGGGGTGGGTGAAGCTTTCAGTTCACGGCCGCTCGGGTAAGGATATTGCGCTTGTTCTCTTTAATGATATTTTATTTTTTCAGTTTTTAGCTTTCCAACGGAGGAGAATTTTCATTGGAATCGTAGAAGGTTAATTGAATCCCTTTAATATTTTTTAGCGCAAAGTTAAATATTGTATGAAAAAAACTTTGGAAATGATTTTTCACGGTTTATTTTCGACGTGGCGTGTTTTGAAGTTTTTCTTTAAAGAGTGAGACGACGATGAAAACGGTCGATCGTTTATTTTAAATGGTTTCTTACGAACAAGATGATGAGTTCTGTCGCAACTATTTATTTACTTTTCTTTTAATTTTTTTAAATTAATACATTAAAAATTAAAGTATAATCCAATTAACGCAAGTTCTCTCGCAGTCGACGAAAGAGATTATCAATCGTCCGAATAGAAAATCAACTGGCATTCAGCGTCGCGTGGCAGCAAAAAATTTCCGTCTTGCGTCGCACTTCGTCGGCGGCCCCAAATCGCGTACCAATGGGAAGAAGCTAAGCAGCTTACAGTCGGAATCGCGTGCCCCATTCAGCGAACCCAACTCTGCACTCCCTTCCAGAGACCGAAAGCGCGACGAAATAAAAAAAAGAAGCCACGGAGAATACCCTAGGTGCAGACTTGCGCGGCGCTCTTTGTAGCTAAGCGAGTCGAGCTTCTTTGTCGCGGCCAGGAATAACCGCGCGGCCGACTTAGAAAGTCAGCTGCGCGTGGATTCGCCACGGCGATGCTCTCGCGGTATCGAGATGCAAATGCAGCGAATGCGCGCTTGCTCTCGCGCTTAATTGAGGACTCGCGCGAGAGCCCCACCTACGCTTTAACGACGCGAGAGTGTCGGGGCCGGTATTTTTGGCTCGTAAACGCGACTTTATGGGTCGAAAAATGCACCGCGAGAGACTGGTCCACCCGCGGCGATTATCCTTGTTTAGCGGCAGTAAACGACAGTCCCGCTCGGGAGCGTACGGTCTGTTCGCGTTTATTTTTTGTTTAAAGCGCGTCGTGGCGGAGGAGCTCTTGGAAAATTGTTTACGGCGACGCGCGAAGGCCATTATCGGGGCCTGGTAACGCAAATTCATGCTCCAGGTTCTTACCTGTACGCCGCGACGTAGGGCTGAAAACATCATTACGGATCCATTTTATTGCGACGGCGGATGAAGAGCTTTTTAGACTCGAGCCACAGTAATGTCAAGTGGCGAGACCGAGCTTTCCCGCTTTATATTGATATAAGAAGTGCCTGCCCGGGTTGGCGAAGCCGAGAAAATCATTATGAAAGCACGACCTATTTATGAAAATGTGCAGTTTTCAAGATAAAGACGATAAGAGACCAATTACTGCTCAAAGACCAACGTCTTGGTAGTGCACTCACCAACCGAAGAGAGGGACAATTTTATCCGATCGATTTTACGAGACAATGCCCCCGCACTTTTGTATTGTAACAAGCATTTGAAAAAGCCTCGCAATCTTTTTATATATACGTTTATATTTTCGAATCCAGTCTTATAATTGTTTTTCCTTTTTTTTATTTATATATATTTGCGACAATCCTGTTAGTTGTTTGTATCTTTAAGCTCGTAAATTAACAGATTAACTTATCAATTTTAAGCTCTTATTCAAGGTGCAATATAATCATGACGCTCAATCTCGGGCACGAGCTCCTCGAGTAATTCCAAACAAGGCGACATTCGCAAACGCTATCTCGGGAGCTGCTGCGCAGCGACACCCCTCCGCATCAATCCGAAACTTTTCTCTCCCATTAAGGGAGATAAGATCGCCTCTGGGCGGGGGAGAGCCGCGCGACATCTGCGTGTCCAGCGGCGCGAACGCACGCAGTTCCCATGGCACCTATACGAGATGCGAGCTCGGAACGACGCAGACGTCGCGGCCGCCGGCGATAATCAGACGCGGAGACGAGGGTAGTTAGCCCAAGTACCGCAAGTCGAGTCTTCTCCCCCTGTTTTCTCTCTCTCTCGCTCTTTCGCGGGCGACATCAGGAAACAATTGGCATGGAAATGGGCTGCTTTTCGCCCGGGCAAATGCACTCGCGTGCCGCCTCCAAAGTTTTCCTCGGGTAGTCTTCTCAGGCGTCGCTGATACACCCCCTCCCCCCCTCCGCGGGCTTTCTTCGCTGTGCAAAACATTTTTCTTTACGCTGCATATATACACTTGATTTAAAGTTTTCTCGTTATCGCCATCGCAGACACTGTTCGATTTCTGTTGCAAGAATTTTGCACGCGCGAAAAATGTTTTTCAAATCACTATACAAGCGAAAGAGGATTTTCTTGTAAAATTCGCAAGACTTTCATCGAGAAGATCGAAATAGCCCGAAGGTTTGGACACTTCGAAAATTGTTACAGCCAGAGGATGTATTATTCTTGCACGATTTTCTTTCTTGCATTTTTATTGTAGGCTTTAGAATCAAGCGGACGGTTTCGTTTGGCGAATTGACAAGTTTAATATTTTACCCACGTAACTTTTGTGAAAATTAATGCCCGATCATCAACACATAAATTTCTCTCAGCAATTAACGCGAGCAGCGGAAGCACAATGCAATAAGAGCTATCGCCGCGCAAAATAATCATTTCCAATTTCCTCGGAGCGACGTTTGAATGTTTAATCACCGGGCGCTATGTACACCGGCAGATGCATTCCTCGGCAACGAGCGCGGCGCGCATTGTTCCAACGCCGACTGGATAAAACAATCAATTTGAAACAATATCCTCTCTAAACGCTCGCGCGCGCCTACGCTCGCCCGGAGTTGCTCAACCGCGGAAGACAATGAATAGAGCGGGGCTTCATAAACACGGCAGTCTCGGCAGTGGCGCGGCGCAGAAGTAAATCCGTCGTCGACGACGCGTGCGGCTATATGCTATCGCGTGCGACGTTGAATACGAGCGTGCCTTATCTGCGACGGCCCCCGCGGGGCCGGTGGCCTCGTCGCAATTATCCGCCGGACTGGAGCGCGCTCCTGCCGAAACCGAGGCACAGAAAAAAAGAAGAAGGATAGGAGGCGCTCGGGGGAATGGTTAATGCTCACGAAATCTCCGCGAAAGCGCGCCATTAGGGTCGTATACGAGAGGGGACAATGCGCCCGCATTGTTTCCCGTTTTGCGCGCGGACGCCGAGGAGGTGGGCGCGATATTATAGGTCCCGGTGCGCGCGAGCTTTAATTGCCGTGTGGCTCGAGAGCCTCGACGCGGGGCTTTCTCTCGTCGTAAAGTCCATTTACTGGTCTTCATCGTCAAATGCCAATTGTTTGTTTTTTGAGACAGAGTTTGAAATTTCTTTTTGGTGGAGGGGGGGGGGAGTGATTTTTTTTTTTAATATTTTGAAATTTATACAATGACGTGAAATTGGATGATTGAGCATTCACTTGCTCAACGTCAAATGTCTTCCACTTATTTTATCGAGTGACTATTCACTTGTTTGAATTAATTCACTTATTCAACGTTAGAGAGAAAGTTAATGCGTGCAAATGATGTATAAGAAAAATTTTAAAAAATTACGATAAAGTTTGTATTTTACAATGAAAAAGTATAAGTTATATTGCCGTTACTTTTAAAATGTCATAGAAACTGTAAAAGTAAAAAAAAAAAAACTATTCAATGAGGGTGATGGATGGCCTTAAGAGACTCGAAGTTTTCCACACTTCAACTAAGCAATTTTTGCACACTTATACACATCTCGATTAAATAAAACTTTATCTGCATTGTATCCACAAAACTCTGGATAAGATCCAAAGAAAACTTTACGATAATGCGCTACTTTAATAAACATATAACAACAGAAATCCACTGCCGTGTGTCATTACGTTATTTTTAACCTTATTTCTTATTTATGTTTCAGGTGAGTCCAAAAAAAGAAAATTCATCAGAGCACCGTCAAGTTTGCCTTGCAAGTTGATCAATCTTGCATTAACAAAACACAAACCGCACTCCAGCGAAAAATGTCACGTATATAGTGCACCGGCAGGCCGACGCAGACGTCAAGCCGCGAGGTTGGCGCGCGCCGGCTGCACCCGAGATAATCATCGCGTGAAAAATCGCGCGAGCACGAGGGGAGGAGGCACACACGGTGAGAGGGTCAAGGGACGATAATAGCCGATGTAAATTCATCGGGGCGCGCAGCCCGATTACCGGGGCGCGTGTTTGTATCCGCGGCATTGTGTGCGCAGCCTATGTACGGGCCGCGCTCGAGGCTTAGAGCCGTCCCCGGATGCTGAAAATTATCGATTATCCGGCGGTTGCGACTGCACCGCGCCGCACGAAACTATCGCTCGTCGTTCAGTGGTGCACGCCAGTGCCGAAGCCGCCGACTCGTTGTTATGATTTACGACGCGGTGCCCCTAAATATTAGCTGTAATCCTATTTATTTGCGGGGGCTCTTTAGCTTTTGTCCGCGCAAAAGTGCGAATATTACGCGGCCAGGTGAAGGAGGAGGAGTTTGCTTAATTGCGGCAGCCCTTTAAAGCTGAATTAGTGAATAACCGCGAAGTTTCTGCACAAATTAATCAAAAGTGTTACACCAACTGCAGTAATTAGCGCATGACATTTTGCTGAAAATTATTAATTGAAAAATTCAAATTGTAATAAAAGCCCTTAAATTATAATTTTAGGATTTTTATTACAATTGAAGTTTTTAGTTTCTAATTTTGAGAGACTTGTAGAGACAACAGAGAAATTAGTTTCCGCGACGAGTTTACATGAGTAATTAATAACATTAAATTCATTTACTCAATCCTGATTCGTACGTTTGTACGCAATTGTTTTTCATATTATAGCTTTATTTAATTACATTTGAAAAGTTCTTCGCTATGTACGAGGTAACAAGGTAACAAGTGCATACAGTATGCGCTTGTAAAGCGACTAAAGTACAAAGGACTCATTGTCATTGTCGCCACAATAACACTACTATGATTTTCATGAAAAGCACACAAAGTGCATAACGTGACACACTAATCGCGTTAACTAGATGACGTTACAATCGCCTCGCAAAATTTCTGAAGACAACGCGGTGCACATCCCGCGCGCTCGCGTTAATTGCTATCTCATATACATCTCGTAATTGCGCAGTGCGCCCTCATAAAGGTGGCCGGAATTCTGGTGCGAGCACCTCCTCTCTCTCCCGCCATACCCCGGGACCTCAAGAATCTATTAAATCCAGAAAAGCCCTCAGGAAAGAGGCGCGGTTTCGCGGCAAAAAAACAAAACTACGCCCGACGCCTGAAAAGCGCATTGCAATCTCGGAAGCTCTTTTGCGCGCCTCTACATACGATCCCGCAAGGGCCTGTGCGTATCCCTCACGGGAATCGGCCTATACAGACTTGCATCTCGGCAATGTTGTTCATGGAGCGGTCAACAACCCATCATCAACGATGCAGGCGCGAGTGTCGCGTGCGTCTCCGTCCATTAACCCGATTAATGGCGTGACCCATTAATTTTCATTTCTGACGATGGCAGATACGAAAAGCGACCACCAGAGGTCACAGTCAGGAGTTTCTGCATTGGGAGTTTTTACATACCAAAGTGGTGCATGGGTACGCCCCCCTTCCTCCTTTTTCAAGTAACTACCTATAACTAGCCTTTCGGCTTTATCAGACGCCCGGAGGGATAATTCTACCGACCGAAGTCGGAATGCGCGGATTTCGAATGCGGAGATGTTCAGAATTCAAATTGGAATTCAAAAATTATGCATTCTATAAAGTTGTATTATCGCTAATGCTAGACATTCGCGGCAGCGAGTTCCCAAATTGAGTGAAACGCCGCGGCACATTCACAATTCAAATTTCGGTCATTGCGCATTCTCCCGACTTGAATTACGGCTTAATTCCCGAAATTCCCTAATAAATTTGCCGAATAGCATTTCGCGCGCGTGGTCCCTGCAGCTCTGCTCGACTGATCCCGCGACGCGAGGAAGAAAAAAAGTCTTCCTCGCGTGCACGCGGGAGGAGAATTGCGAACTATGGGTCCGGTTAATCGTAAATCCCCACATCAAAAGCTCGGGCTACGAATGCTGCGCAGCTAGCAGACACGCAAGCTGGCAATTGACGGCATTAAAAGCCTCTCCGCGAGCCAAAGCGTGCCAACAAAGCGGCAACGAGCGCGGCGTCCACCTCCGAGCATTAGAGCCAATTGGGGGCGCACGCGGCCACAAGAGTGAAGTCCTTATCTCGCGACGACTCGTTTCTCCGGCAGTAATGCACATCTCAGGCGGAGATCGCGGCGCCGCAGCCTCCTATGTGTACACGCTTATCTCGCCTGGCTGAAAGAGCGACCGTCGCCTCCTTCATCCGCCGCGACGACGTCGCCTTATTTATGGCGTCGCCGCCCGCGGTGTAAGCCTTCCCGGTTTCTCTCTCTCTGTGTATATACACTCGGCCGGATTAGTTTGCCGAGTTTCGCGTTATACGCGCGAGGGCTATAGACGGCGGCGGCTCCAGATTTCCCGGCGGTGGTGGAGGATGAATGCGCGCCCGCCCCATAGGCGGGAGGACGGCGGCGGTCATTGTTTCATCCCACCCCCAAGCGATGGGAAATTGAAGGGGTAATTAAGAGGATTCAAGTGGCGCGAGTCGAGGGCCGATGTTGTTTCGGTCGGCGATGTGGGAGTTCTACGAAAGTTTTATACACTTCCGCATGTACTTTGCGGCGGGTTTTATGTTCAGAGGGGAATCGTCGATTTGACGATGTTTTGATTAGGTCACCAAGTATTCCGGAGAGACGGAAATAGTCTTGCCGTAATGATGGAATCGAGCTCGCGATCTTACTCGTAAAAAGTATATTTAGTTTTTTTATCACTTCAATTCTGGCGAATTATTTCGTTTATTAGCGTTTTTATTAATCGTGCACCACGATAATTAAGTTTTTGAATCTTAAATCTTTTTTTGTCGTATCAATCGAGGAAAAATTTAAAAATTAGGTAATTAAAGTTTCTGATAAGTTCATTAGTTTGTGTAATGAAATAAAATATAAAGTATAAGTATAAAATTAAACATTCTAATCGAATTAAAATCCAGAGTGAAATCAAAATAAATTAAATGTACAATTCAACGTCACGCGTAAAAGACCATCAGACGTTCAGCGAACCCGAAAACCCTAACAGGCGGACAAAAATTTTCGCCTTACCCGACAATTCCAGTGTCTACTCGGCCCCTTCCCCATCGGCTCGAAACGATTCCAAACCGCGAGCCCGGCGTTGTTCCGGGCGCGCTTCTATTCTCGCTCTCGCGCATTAATTAAAAGTAATTACAAAAGCCGGCGATCCAGCCGGCTAAAATAGCCTCGCCTCCTTCCACTCATAGAGCCGTTTTCCCGTACCTCCTAGAGCAGAGCGGCTGGCCGCCTGCCAGCTGAGGGTCGAAGCGGCGGAGTAGGAGGAGAGCTCCGCTGTATCGCCGTGACTCCGAAGAGCAGCGCGGTCGTTGTTTGGATTCCCGAATTTCGCGCGTCCCACGGTCCACGGCTGCCAAGAAGCGGCGGCACTCGGAACGCACCCCCCGCCGCCCCCTCCAAGCATTAATCGGCCGACTGACGAATTCCCGCTGCATAACGCGCCGCGAGTATTCCGCCGCAGTATACGAAGGAGTAGAAGTTTTCACGGTCGGATCTCTCATCCCTTGTTCAGAGGCTGATTTGTTTGTCCGGGAGACGAATAGCTAGAGTGACTCTCTTTCATCCCTCTTGCTCTTATTTATTTATTTATTTATTTTTATTTCATGAAGGTTGTTGGTTACCGTAGATTCCAAGACTGTTGCAGTCGAGAAGGTATCCTAATAGAATTGTTTATTTTAATGGGCGCGTCGGGTTCTGAATTTATGCGCTACTGTTTAAAATAGAATAGCATTCTGATAGGGAGAATTTCCAGGAAGTAACGATCGCGAGGCCTTGATAAGCCGTCGTTTGCATTTCGTGAAAATTTAAGCGACGTATATACCGTTTGACGATGCGAGATATCAATTTAAAGTGACACACGCTGCATTTGCGAAAAAATATTTTCCGGGGTATTACGCGAATTTTACGAACGTCGAAAAAAGTTACAAGCTCTCATCTCGCTGGAAATATGATGTTTAAAATCCTACTAGAGAATCCTCTTAAAGGTTCGCGGTTATTTAACCTTATTGAAAGAAAATCAATTGAAATTTTCTTTTTTTTTTTTTCGAAAATTCAAAATCATTTTGAGATTTTCGAACAAAAATCGAAATCTTGAATGCTCAATTTATATAATGGAAAAGGTGTACCCGACGCGTGTCGAATCGATAATGTACCTACGGCCGTGCCATAAAGTTTTCACAAGTTTTAATTTTGTCGCCAGCCGTTCCCTGATTTTCATCGGCGAACTCCGATAGAACAGAAATTGCTTGTTATGAAAATTTTAGAGGACGTTTAATAGGAGGAGACTGGGTTCGAAACGTCAGCTATTTTTATTTAATATCGGTTTTGAACATTGAAGCGAACGTATAAAATTAAAATATTACAAGAAAATATCACAATTTTTCGATTCATAATGTTAAGTCTGTGCATAGAATTTCGAAAGGAACTATTTCAGTTACTTCCTGCGATTCAGTATTATTTGCATCCCTCTAATTTTATAATTATTGAACGATAAAAATTGAATAAACTCGGATGTATAACATTTACGTAACTTCCATTAGCTAGACCAAAATAAATATCCTCCAGCATAATGAATTCAGCTTCTCGTGAACTGAAAGGTATCCAGTATCCCGGTACTCTTTCACCCTCGCAATATCGTTTGCCTGGGGAAAAAAGCCCACAAAAGAAAATTAATGAAATCCCCGGCGCACCGCACAGCAGCGTGCCCCCATGAAAACGAGAGCCGCGTTTAATAGCGCCGGCCCCAAAAGCGAGAGAAAAAAGTTCCGGTGCAGCGCGCGGATGGTTATCGCGCCGGCTTCGTATCAAAGGCCGGCGGAGCGGTTCGCGCCTGCACACACGCTTCTCCCCCGCGCGCGAGGAGGCACTTGCGTCGTCGCGAGAGCGTAACGAGCCGGCGGCGCACATCGCCGAGGTGTGCCCGTCGCATTTTTTTCTTTCGCGAGCCAACCTTTTGACTCTGATGACTACTTCGCCTTTGGCGACAATCGTGGCGCCCCCAGGCTCCTCCCCCACCACTACTACTCTACTCATTTAGCGAAGTGCTCTCGCGAATCGGCCGCTCCCGGGACCTTTGAAGCTCTGGGTTAGGGGGGCGCGCTGCGTTCGATCCATGGCTACGACGCTTTCTCTTTCCCCATTGTTCTTTGATTAAAGAGATTTTACGCCTTCCAATTTAATATACTTTATCCAGCGGATTTTACGTTTCAATTAGCGTAATGCGCGTGGGAGAGCATAGCCCGCAGCTGATGTTATGATTAACGAAGTTATTGCGCGCATCGGCCGCGGCGATAACGGCTTGTCGAGTGATGGATAGCTCGTCGGGGGCGCGATGCGTTTTAACGCTTTCCGCGCGCCATTATCACTGATAACCGGCCACGAGACGTGCGCGAAAAATCGAGTCCACCGCCCCTAGGCGCATTCGATTTAATTTCAGCATTGCCGGCGGCCCGCGGAAATCCCGGGCGGCGGTCACTCGGCCTTTGAGCGCGGAGAACTCGCTCTCGGTCGAGAGAGCGTCTCGGTGGCCGGCGGTGCACGTGCACCGTCCACCAAACGCATAATGGAATTTCAAAGCGCGCGCGATTGCACCGAAATTACTAACATTTATCCAATCACTGTAATTGCGCGCCGGCGCCTCGGCCGTATGTGCGGCTATAGGCGAAAATCGACGCGCGGCCCGGAAGCACAGTGAAAATCGAGAGGAGGAGCCGCACGAGGAAGTGCCGTGAATGCGACCATCACACCCTCCGGGCGCTCGAAGTCGACGTTTTACGCCGGAGGGACAAGAGGGATGAGATACGGAATTACTACCGTGTTAGAAGTCCATGACAATTTTCGAGCTTTTCTTTTTAATTGACAATATTTTGGGATCGAGCGAGAAGCCCTGGGAGAACCCAGACGGGCCGCGAGGGGGAAAACCCAAGAGGGAAAACCCAAAGAGG
>JAWWEN010000038.1:6466918-6504465 GCA_035582955.1 Sycophila texana
TAGCTTAGAATGCAAGTATGGGTCCCGATTCCAATGTTACTTTGTAATTTTTGCTCAAGTTATTATAATTTTTATTAAAGCATTTCTCTCAGTGCACCTTCTGAGCTTCTGTCAAAAATCCGAGTAAACAGAAGACTGCCGCATTTATTTTGAGAGCCACTATTGGGTGCTCTAAGTTAATAGCAAGCGAAAGACGCGATCCAGTGGTGAGCGAAAAAACCCAAATACACGCCTACGAGGTCATTAGCTCTCCCGAGTGCGCGCACCTCGAATCGATCACCGAGGGGAAGCCGCTGACACGTTGGAGGTCGGTCGAGCTTTCGCGCTCCGCCGAAAGTGGACGATCAATTTTTCGCGACCGAAATCCACTTCGCGACAGTTCATTGCACGACTCGGAAGTCCCCACGGCTCCTTTCGCGGTTCTTATCGGATGACTCGGAATTTTAATGGCGATCAATCAAAGGGACGATATAGTATAAAGTGGAAATCGGGGCGTTTCTCGAGCCAGGGATTGAAGGCTCGCGCGGTAGACAGAAGCTTGTTGCTCTCCGGCGCCGCGCTGCCCGTCGATCCGGGGGCGTTGAACTAAGAATAAACGCGGACGTTCTATTTCGAAGAGGCTTCAAAGCTCCCTTATTTTCGAGAGATTATCGGAACGAGGCTGATCGCTGGTGGTACGTCGACCATTGGAATTTATTGTTTATCGCACATGAAGACGGGATGATTTAATAATTCGATACTCGTTTATTGACGCTGCGAAATTCGTTCTATTTTTAGCCGTGTAATTATAGCCCTTTAGCTTTCGTGGGAAGCCTAAAATGTAGTTTCTGATAAAAAGTGCTTAACACGATTCGTGCACTATACAGTAGTTTTTAGACCTTGTTAACATTATTAATGAAAGTAATTAGATATTCTTAAATTAATAGCGATATTCAATTCTGTCGTCTAGAAAAATATTTAAATTGTTTATTTTAATTTCAAAAAAATCTTGCTATCACGTAATCCATTTAGTAAAAACTGATAATTTTCGTAAAAACAAAGGGAAACACGTTCAAACTTAATTATCTTCGTCTAATATTTGTTGATACAGAAAGGAAAATCGAGTGCGCGCTAGCTATCTCTAAATTGCAAAAAGTATCCGCAGGAAATCTCGGCGATAAAAAGGAAAACCCAACTCCTGCATCTATAAAATCCTCTATGCCCCAAACGTGCGAGACAATAGAGCAGCGCGCAGCGGCGCTAACGAACTCGGGTGGAGTCCCGCCGGAAAAACATTGGGCTCGCCGAAAGAAAAAGGTAGCGACGCCTGCAGCTCCCCCGAGGTATCCTCATCAGCGAAATGGATATTCGATTCCCGCTCGGGCGGCGATCGACTCCCGAGGCATCGGGCGATAAAAATCGGCGGAAGGGGAGGAGGGGTCATTACGTCCGGGCGGTAATTACGTTAATTGTTTTGCCGCTCGCGCCTTCTTTGCCGCGATCCAATTACACGGCGCGCCACCGAGCAACTCGGCGCGGATCGTTGATCTTGGCCCGGGAAACTCCGCGGCTTTAGGTACTTCATTTTCGGAGCTTTGCGGTGGAAAATCGAGTAACTAAGCAGAGAACTGCGGGTGTTTTATGAGCGCTGCTGAATATTATTGATCTGCGTATTTTGAATCGGTCCGACAGTTTCTGCACTGCTTCAATAGATAATTTTATTTTATCGACTTTCAAGCCAGACGGATATTATTCTCTAAATGGATTATTTGTGCTAACAATTGAATATCTTATTTTCTTCTATTTCAAGTGTTCAAAATAGCTGTATTATTAATATTTATGTAAATAAAAAAAACAAGAGATTTCGAGCTACATTTTCTATTCATGAAAGGAGGCTGCCTGAAGCAATGGGTGCATTAACCTCCCGCCCTTATCAAATATCGTTTTTTCGTAACTGATACTGACTAGGTCAACGTCTAGTGAAGAATTTTTTCTCGATGTCGCTTAAATAATACAGCAGCACAATTTTAGATTTAGCGCAGAATTTCAGCTAATATCCTCATGCGCTTAAATGCATCTTGCGTAACACAGAGAGATCATCTTACAATTCCATTACCTTCCAAGAAGGCGTCTCTATAATATACAATTTAGTAAGCAGGGGCTCGGTTGAAACGCGAGACCGGAGAATCGCTACAATGTCTACTCCCCTTCCAGATACAAGCGCGAACACTTTCAATTAATTACCGAGACAACCGCGTTCGTACGTAAGTACATCAAGTCGTCTTCTAGAGCGTCCTGGAGAATCTGCGCTTCACCCACTTCGCAAGCTCTCTCTCTCTCTCGCTCTCGCTCTCGCTCTTTCTCCTAGCGATAAAAATCCAGCAGAAAAAAAATAAAACGCGTTCTTTACCCATCGTTCCGTAGAATATTATTATACCGCCTCCTTCACACAATGGCCGCGTCGAGGCAGCGGCTCTCGTTACGGTGCTCCTTTGACGACGTGCTTACGGGACGCCGCGGCCGCCCTTTTAATTACCGAACAGCCGTTAACAAAACGGCCCCCTTTTGAATATTGCGCGTATCTCCCCTCCTTCGCCCGTCTCCTCGTCTCTTTTCCTCTTTTTCACCTCATTTTTTTTTTACTCTTCGTTATTCGAGCTTCGACGTCTAATTACGCGGAGCGAAACATGCTGCTCGATCTTCTGTTTATGCGTGGGCCGGATTTCTTGTGATGTCAGGGATTTTGCCGAGGGAAACTTGTCGATGCGGGCCATTAGCGGGACAATTGTTTTGATGGCGTTTGAATCCGCGGGGATTATTCGTTATACTATGGAAACGAAAATCATTTTTGAATTTGCAGTCGCTTATGAATATTTGTTTTTTATTGGTTACATTGGAAAGCATCTTTTTGACTGTAAACTAACTTAAACAATATCATCTTAAATGCTTTTAAAATTTTAATTGAGGTATAAATTTTTAAGTAAACAATTACTTAACACATACTTATAAGCGTACAATTTTTTAGATTTTATCGAGGAAATTGCTTCAATTGTGTAAAGCTTTCAAACACAGAATAATTTTTAATTAATTTTTAATTGCATGTATTGAGGACAATCGACTTTTTCCAACTGTGATCCGTTAGAAACTAAAAAATTCCAATTTAAATAAAAAATACTACTGACTAGACGTTACTTACTTAATAGTCAGTTGCAATCAGATAAGAATATATTTTAGGTCATTATAAATAAAGTTGTTTAATCGTTTTTTTTAAGTTAGCAATGAATTGTGAATCAACTCGTGTTTTTTAATTCTATAAGATATACTTGAAGTTTTATGTAATTCATTGCCCCATAAGAATAAAATATCTATTCGCTTACTTAAGTGAAGTTTCACTTATTTACCTTTAGAGGGAATGTCGCGAAAACTACAATGAATAACCCCAGCGGCGGGTATTGATGTCTGGTCCTCAAGCATGAAGATTTATCGGTGGATTTGTGTTTTCGCGAGGGAGCTCCTCCGAGCGCTGATTCTCTCGTCTGTGCACTGGTGTGATCGAAGTCCAACGGTGGCGAGGCATTGATCGGGCAACATTAAGTAAATTAATGGAGCATTTGTAGATTGAATTCGAAATCAGGATTAATTACTTTTAAATGAGCTTATCATTATCCCGGCTGCAAAGCCGCAGCGACACTCGATCGTTGCATTCCTTTTTTTCTCCGCGACGACTCGCTTTGTGCGCCAAAACGAGACTGGAACTCGATCCGACGCGCGACGCGCGACCATCAGACGGTAGACGGAGCGAGATACTAATTTAGCATACCGCATGTAAAATTCCATTGTATCCGTCTAATAAAATATTGTAAAATAGTCGAAACTTAGTTTTGTCTTTTTTCAGTTTGGTGATTATTCCGAAAGATATGGCGCTTATAAATCTCGTGTGCGGTCACGATTTTCACATCTGATCCTATATATAGATCAACTACGTCATGGTGAAGCTGCAAAGTTATGGTATTTTAACGTGCCCTACCTTTGGTAACATTCACTCAATCAAAAAAAAAATTCGTTTTGATTTTATTTTTCAATATTCTAGCAGACGGATTATATAATGAATTACTTTTTTTTTTCATGCGTGATTCTAAGTAGTGTTTACCGCAGTCAACTCAGCGCAGAGTGCGAAAACGATGCCGAGGACTTTCCAGCGGAGGTTAATCGATTGGATTATCGATCTATTTATCGCTGCACTCAAGGAAGTGGAAATTATCGCGGAGGCGCTTCCTGCCTCCAGCTCACCGCGCCGCGGCTCGTCCTTTGAATAATCAGAGTTACGCTAATGGTGCAGTGACCGCATCGTCCATCCGCGAGAGTGTCTGCTCCACATTAAAAGCCCGTCGTCCCTCGTACACAGAATAAAAACCAGTTCGCCCGCAGAGGCCGCGTTGGAAGAAGCAGCCGCACTGGCTCCTTCTTGTCCGTGCAAAAAGTCAATATTATTAGCGTTTATATTATACGTAATGTTTATGAATGGCGCTCGCGCGTAAATCGTGCGACTCTCGGCAATTTACGCGTAGCAATTAAAATTTGCGTCCGAAGTAAATTTTTTTCCCACGACCAACAAAAACGTAAACCACGTTCATGAGCGTAAATTAATTTTTGCCCTCTTTTCTTTCTCTGTTGCAGGTACGTATTTAAACAAGCTATACACATCAATTACGCCCGATCCAGGCCCTGCAGCCAGTGGAGTCAATGTTAACCTTTTACAGAGATGTATACGTAAGAAAACAAAATTAATTTCCCCGAGATTTTAATAACCATCCTAAACAGAAAACTCGCGCCTTGGCGCTTTTACTGTGCTTCGTACGCGTTTTCGTTAACCCCCCCTCTGAGCTTCATCCATTTTTAATCATTTTCGTAAATATTTTCTAGCGAGAGAGCAAAAGCCGTAAGGACCAATTCGCCGTAGTATCGACTCTTTCCTTTCATCGCCGCCGCCGAAAAAGCTCGCCGCTTTTATTTAAAACCAAACGACCGAGAGAGGGGGAGCTCAAAGGCCAACGCTCGCCTTGAAGAGCGCGCGCCTGGACCGTCCACTATCGCGAAATTAAGAGCGTACTCGACCGTCTGATCTGCAAGTAAAACGTTGGCTGTTTTCCGGGAAGCGCTAATGGAAGGCTCTCAGCCTTTTCTCCGGGGGCAAATCGAAATTTCGCATGTCAGTGCCAGTCACGGAGACCATACGAAGAGCCCGCGGGAACGAACGGAACAATCGGGGTTGTGAGGATCTCGTGATGTCGATGCTCCATTTTTTTTCGCGCGAACACTCGTCAAGCTTCACGACCGCTGCAATAAAACTGCACGTCACGACTCGGTACATACAGGCTGCGGTAGTTTTTAAGATTTCTTTTTTTTGCTCGCCTCTGCACCGAGGTAACGGCCGGGAAAAAATAAAAAAAAAACCTTTTGTGGAGAATTAGAAATAATTCAATTTTACTATGAAGAATAGGGACGTGAAGTCATAGGTATAATGAATTTTAATTGAAACTGCACAGGAAAGCACGATATTTGCATTATAATGGAATAGGTGATAAGACGTAAGCGCTGTAGGGAATTCCTCTTTGATTCAAGCATTAACGGTCAGCTTACTTTGGTAAACATTGTGCTGCGCTTAAAATTGCAAATCTAACCGATAGGTAGAAGAAAGGCATAGGCCGCGGAGTGTGCGTATATACGGCGGCCGGCTCTACTGCTTTAACGATACACCTAAAAATTCAAATCCCCTCGAGGCTCCGAACGCTACTTCAAGTCCCGAGCCCATTTGCAAATCGAATTATGACCTTTTTTTTCCTCTCCGTGTCTCTCTCCCTCTCTCTCAAGGAGCGCTGAATAAAATATCGCTGCCCGTCAGGGACACGTCGGAGTGAGGCTAAACGAGCGCAGTTGTAAAGTGCGACGCGCCGGCTCGTTAAAGTAAGCCTATTGGATGCTAATGTTTTTTCCGCCGGCTATGTGCGTTTTCTTCGGCTTCTTTTTTAGCACCTCTTTCTCTCCTTCTTGGTTCGGCTGAATTTATGAGACCTCGTACCGCGCTCCTATCTGGATGCTGGTAATCCCTGAGACTAATTGAAAATGTTTTATAGGTCAAGTTTTTTTTTTCCGTCTTCTCGATTTGTCGATCCTTCGATCACCGCGCATTGGAAAATTAAATAAAATAAAATTCCACTTGCGTTCAGTGAGATGTATCGGCTCAATAATCGTATCCTCCTTTTCATTTATTTATATAGATAGTCGCATGATGGAGCACAGGACGCCGCAATTGTTAAAAAAAAAAATCAATTTTTCATATATTTAAAGTAAAATGTTTTTCCTTCCTGTCTTCAAAAAAAGTTTCATTCAAATTTTTTCGCGTTCCATTTTCCCTCGCTCTTTCCCGCATAAAACAAAGGGTAAACGCGAGCACACTTCTCGAACCGTTGAATTTCCACTCGAAGAAGTTTCCCCTGTAATTCATTCAAATCGATCCCTGTTAAATGCGCGATCGCGCAGCGTCGAGGCGCTCGTCGCGCTGGCCTTTAATCGAATAAAATCCTTCGCTCGTCCCGCTGAATAATCCAGGCGAAAGCAGTGTTATAACACCGTTTTTAAGGCTCTTTAAGGACGGCGCGCTTTATGGCCGGCGGTGAAAATTTTACTCGGCGAAGGCGCGGGCCATGCCCCGCCGGGAAAAGCGCCGACGAGCCGCCTCCCGGCTATTTCGGTCGGCGCGACGCGGATTCCCCGCGAAAATAATTCACGCGCCGCGGCGTTTATTGGTCCCCGCGTTATATACCCCGGGTCGTCCGCTTCATCATTCTTTCACGTGCATCGCACGCTATTATGCAGCCCCAAGACACGGAAACCGCGCTTATTCGCGCGGGGCCTCTCTCCCCTTTAAATTTTCGCCGGATATGAGAGCAGCCGCGGCGCATGAATAATCGTGGCGCGGAGCGCGAAGTTTCTCGAAATATACGAAACAAAAATCATCCCTCTTCGTCGCGGATGATCCAGGCGAACGCGAGGCGCCGTCTAAGCAGTAAATATCTCCTGGGCCCGGAGGGGGGGATCTCATTTGCCGGGGCGTGTTCCATCAGCGGTAAACCCTGGCTTGATTCTCGAATGTTTAAAGCGCCGAGCGCGAGGCGGCGAGTCTCGACGTCACCTCGCCGTAAACATAAATTTGTGCTGGGAGGCGAGAGACGGGAATGAACGAGGGGGAGGAGGGGGGGGGGAGAGAGAGAGGAGCGCGCCCGCGCCGGGAAAAATCCCGGGCCAGTCGATAAACTTTTGTCGGAGGAAAATGTGTGTGCGCGCGCGCCTGCGGGCAACTCGTCCCCCAGCGGGAACGTTGGCTCGAGGCGGCGGCCGCTCTATATCGACGTCCGTTCGTCCCGAGGCTTTCGCGTGCACGTGTGCCACGCTGCCCCGGACGTCGTTTTTTCCTGGGGGAAGAGACTGGGTTTTCGCTGATTTTTCGAGTGGTTATGATGAGTCTGCGGGACGCGCGAGGGGAAATTAGACGGAAGAGCTATCGCAAGGTGCACCTTTTGTTGTTGGGGCTTCACCGTCGGCGGCGCATTAAAAAAGAGCTCTACCCATTGTGCGGGCTGGATATTGCTTTTCATTTTCTTTTTTATTGATATCGTACGCTTCGCTTCCGATGGCTTTCGAGAAACATAAAAAATGGATGGCTGAAAAATTGAGCGGGGAAATGTGAGATAGTGCCGCGGCTGCTTCCACCCGTCAAATTGTTTACGCCGGTCGATAAAATCATTTGGCGTGTTAAATGTTTTAAAAGAAAAAAGGTCGGGGAGTCAAGGAGATATTCGCGCATAAGCGAATAAAATTGCTTTACAGCCGCGGGAGAGGAATTTATTGATACTTTGGGTACGTAACTATACGTGTAACTGCGTAATGTGGCTTTTAGCCTGGAAGTTATGCGGAGAATTCGAAATGAAAAAGATAAAGAGGGAGTCATGGAAGAAATGTAAATTCGGTGCACTTGGCGAAACTTGAACAATGCTGTTAAAGTTTTTAACGTTACAATAAAAGCCCTTGTATCTGCTTATATTAACGACTTGTCCGACGTTGTACCTCCTGTAGCAAATATCTCGGATTGAGGAGGCTTGCAGTCGACATCTTTTACACGAAGTACATGAAAAATTTCGTTTTTCTTTTACGCAGTACAAATTGCATGGACAAACTCCTTTTCCGACGACTTATCCGATTGTATTTTCGATTACCTGGGAATGGAAGCGCTTTTATAGCCCTTGGCACCCCACTTCCAATTTTATGCCGGATATTGATTCCGCTGAAACGAATATCCAATATTGGAACAAAACATGTACCGAAACGAACCTCACCCCTCGAACTACTTTAGCACTATAATAATTAAATACAACCGGCGTATCCACACCGATTGCATAATTAACCACCCACGTAAAACTTCGTTTATTTGCAAGCTCCATTAAAGCCTCCCACGTGAGTAACGAGAGCATCAAAGGGACGCGCGTCTACGACTTATCATCACAAAGAGGAAAAAAAGTTTAATTCTGCCTTTGATCCGAAGAATCTGGAACGAGTGACTCAACGTCAATCTCGGATCAGAATTAATCCGGAGCCGTCGAATTGGCGGGAAGAATTTATTATGTCGCGCCGGCGCACACGAGCAACTCGACAACAATAGTTACGCACACACGCGTACGGGACATGATTGGCCGTCTCCCCCATGAATAATTACACCAGCTTTTCGGTGAGATTAAAATTCTGAGTTCGTAGTTCAAGGCTTCGTGAGCGCGCCGATAAAGCGCCTCGGTGTGTTACAAACGCGGTAGCTATATTACTCGCGAATCGCGTGAAAAAGCGGCTCCTTCACGTCGGTTGATCAATGGGAGCTTTTTAGCGGCCCTGCTCGAGGGATATATGTTTTTTTTTTCTTTTCGTTCTTCAAGCGCCCCTCTCGGGCGCGTTTCTATGTGCGTAATTTATGCGTTCGTTCGTTGGATTGAATTGTTTCATTTAAGGCCGAAAGAGTCGTTCTCAGATATAAATAAATATATAAAAATAGCCGATTGCGTCGTATCATAAATGAGCTCATCGAAATATTGTGTCTTTCGGATAGTACACTGTTTATTCAGTTAATTAGCATCTTGTAGTTGCACAACATCATAAAAAAATCGTAATGTACCAATTCAATAATATTCTTGCGAATTCTATAATTAATTTAAAATTTTTAATAATGTAAGTTGTACTCGCCAATGCAATAATGACTTAAAAAGCCTTTAATACGTTGAAAACGTAATAAATTTTCGAATTTTGTTTGCATACCTGAATAAAACAATACAGCGAGTAAAGTAAATTCGGTAGATATCGTGCCGTGCTTCTTCCAATTTTTTTTAAAACAATTATCACGAAAATAAATTTTATTCCAGCGGCGCTTCGGATTCGAGGAAAATCTCATCGTTAACTGAAAAAAAAGGCGAAAAAGAAGTACAAACATTTTAACGTGATAAATGCGCGTCAAAACAGTACTGATGGCTAAAATCCTTATCAATGGAACGACGACGTATGGCGCTCGCTTGTTACATCAAAATAACAACTGTGCACCATATATTTGCGCGGAAGGCCTTTTTAAACTTGTTAGTGCAGTGCTGGAAATTCGCTCGTAAATTTTTTCTTTCTTTTGAGTCGGCCGGGAACTTTAGTTTAAAAAAGTGTTATCGGATTATCGAAAATGGATATCGATTGGGGCTGTCTGTAAGCTGATAACGCAGGTTTTCTTTTGAACCAGTGCGCGAGCAAACAAGCATTTTTAATTATGCTTCGGAATTAGTCTTTGTTTAATTTTAATTAAATAATAATGAACCGACTTTTTAATCAGCCCTCCGGGTATTACAAAATCCGCATGAAATCCACGTTGAGTAAAAGTTCATTCAGGGTTGTACGAACCCAGGCGAGCTGCATCGCAGCCCATTCAATTTCATTCATTCCGACAATTTCCCGGGCTGTTTAGAGCCAAAATTAACTCCGTGTCCCCGAGTGCTCGGCTTCTTTTTGCCCTCGTCGCGCGGAAAAACGTGCGCGCGCATTACGTCCCGGGCGTCTGGAATCTCGCGTAATTAGCGCCCGAAACTTCTCCTTTTTCCCCCCCGGAGTCCCCCGACTTCCGCCAGCCCTTGGCGAATGCACGGTTCGCGGATTCCTCCACAGGCTCTTTTTTTGGTTGTTTGCGCACCGCTTAAAAAAAGCGCACGTGACCCTGGATGATTGATGTGCTTCTGAAGACGAGAAAGCGTTGCGATAATGACACTTTAGGGAGGTGAACGCACCTCGAAAAGGAAAGTTTTACCGATGCAGTTAACTAATCGACCGATGTTTCCTTTTAACAAAACTTCATTTAATTGAACGTCATTAATTAACGCGAGGCTTCGAGTAAAAAAGAAAACGCAATTACATTAAATTACTACTTTAAATGATTAACGTCTTTGTATTCTTGTCACACCAATAAGTAGAGAAAATCGTGGACGAAATATTCGTTGCATTATGTAGCTCCTCACATTCCGATTCCTCGAAAGCAGCGACAATTTCGAAGGTAAATAATTATTCAAAAACGTCAAACTAAACCGTCCGTTAGAACGTAGAGAATATATAGTGGACAAAGAGAATAATGAAACTGGAGGCCGCCTCTTTTTTAGAGGCTCGATGAGGCGCGCGCGGTCCCCCCTTGAAGAAAAAAAAGGAGCTACGAGAAATAAAACGAGTCGAAATAAAGAAAAGAACTGAGAGAAGAGACAGAAGAGTGGCCGAGAGGGAGAGGCGTGCGCGTCGCGGAAAAAGACGCGCAGCGCCGCGCCCTTAATAAGGACGAGCCATTAACATAAAAATGGAGACTCGCATTGCTCGCGCGAATTAGCATAAGTTCTTTCGTTAGTGCCTCTCGTCCCACTTGGCCTCGGCGGCCAAGTCTCTGCCGCGCCGTCGCGTCGGCAGCGCTCCGCGGGAGAGGAAGTCGCAGAAAAACTCCCGGCGAAAGCTCCCGGCGTTTACTTCGTTTTCCCCGGCAAAATTCACTTGGCCCCCTTTCCTCTCCCTCACCCCTCGCCTACACTAATTCCCCTGCGGGGCCCTTTTAACGGATAAATTTTTGAATTACAAATTGGAGGATTCCGAAAGTCTTCAAAGGAGCTTTTATCGCTTCAGCCCGCGGGGGCCACCGGAATTCCAGGATTAGCCCCGCGAAAAACTAATTTCTAACGTCATCTGCAAAAAAAAAAAAAACGTTTCGTTGTCGTAAACTCCTCGGCGGACTGCTTTATTTGCCCGTGAGTGGGCAAAAAAAAAGAAGTAGAGAAAGAAAAATACCGAGCGGTTTCCTCGAGGAAAAAAGGAGGGGGAAACTCCTTTTCCCTTCGCTGAAAAATTCTCGGGAAATGCCTTACTTTCGGGGCGTGTAACCTTAAGCCCTTAAATTCTCGACCTTAAATTTCGTACGAGCTCGAAACGGCATCGACTCGCTCGCGCTTTTTTTCCTTCCACCCTCTTACTCGGGAGGTCCGCGGAACGAGGTTAAAACTCGCTGGGGCCGCGCGCGTCATTGTGACTCTCACGGCTCTCGCGTATACTTGTGCTCATGACGCGCCGCTCGCGCTGGTTCCGCTCTTGTTTGCTTTTCATGTGCCCGAGACCCTCTCTCTCTCTCTCTCTCTCTCTCTCTCTCTCTCTCTCTCTCTCTCTCTCTCTCTCTCTCTTCAACTCTTTTTCTCGATTATGTATTGTCCTCGAAAAAAGAAAGGGAGGAATTTATTCAGCTCGCAGGTACGGTGACAATGGACCGAGTGCGCGTAGGTGCGCTCGCGTTCCTGCGCCGGACGCGCGAAGTGTCGCCGGTAAATTATTTCGAGGTTGCGTCTCCTTGTCACCGGTGAGATTATGATGCACTGTTATTTTTGTAGGACTGTAGTTAGTCACTTAGCCGAAGCTGTATATGCGAGGAGCGAAAAAAAAAAAACAATTTTCTGATTTTACTTTAAAATCATTCATTGGTGACTGGTATATTTCAGGTTTTTGTTTTGCACGAGGGAGTACGCGTAATCAAAACGGAACCAGTTGGCTGAAAAATAAATAACATTTGTTTATCGTGAAAACAAATTTTCCTTTGTTTATCGTTGAAATAAAACGTTACTATTATTCATCGGCAGAATGAATTATTTTCTTTTTTTTTCTTTTCGAATAACTGATGCGTTTATTGTTGGACGCAGTTATCCTCCTGCAAATGAGGTTTCATGAAAATTTGAATATCTGTTTTAGCTAGTTTTCAATATTTCAATTGTGTAATCGATTTATTTTTAATCTTCCGGCTGGTTAGTCAGATACGATATGGTACATATCCCTGTGAATCAAACTCATCAACAATTAAAATTTTTCTACGTTGAATGTGTCATGTATCTCAATAAAAGTTCACAAAGCTAGAGTGAAAATCGTGTCGAAAAATATTCAAAAATATTCGTTCACAAATGACTCATGCTAGGCAAAGAAGGAGGGATTCGGCGGACACGCAGTACAATATCACCGAATAAATATCGAGGGAAAATAGAAAGAACAGTGCTTCAAACAAATGGAAGCATTCAGGAATCTATGCGAAAAGGTAACACTTCTTACGGTCACGGGAACTTCGGTAGAGGCGAGAATAAAAGTCAATAGTATTACTGTCACCGAAATATTGTCAGATGATGGATATTGTTTGAGTTCGTTCTAAAAATTTAAATTTCTTGAGATAAATAACTAGTGTTTTAGATGATCGATTAACAATCCATATATTATTTCTTCATTTAAATTTTTAGTGACAAATTCTTTCGTAATCACTTAGAAACGAATTAGCTATACTAATACACTGAAAAAAATTATATAAATAAAATGATATCATTTGACTCTGAAAGTTTATCCTACAGATTCCGCTTGAAGGAGAAATAACATTAAACCTCAAGATTTTATACAATCCCATTACGCCTTTAACAGAGCGCCGCGCGATAACGAGAACTATGGACTGCACCTCCTCGGCAGACTCGACCGGGTGCTTCATTTCCGCGACGCGCGGGCGTATTTATATTCAGCGCAGGGGCCGTTGGAGTCGAGCGAAAGTTCGCATGGTCGGGGCTCTTTTTTTTTTCCTTCTTCGCCGGCGTCGCTGCAGCGAGTTCGTATATATAGTAACCCGGCGCAGTCGATCGCGCGCGCGGATTCAACGGGAAGAAACTCCCCTCGGGGTCGATAAGACACTCGTCCGTACAATGCGACGCGCGATGCGTGAAAAATGGACGGCCGCGGGGGCCACAGGATCGTTTTCAGGAAATTTGTACGAGCGAGCTTTTCTTCGGGGGCAGCCGCGAGTGCCACAGTCGTGAGGGATGAGATCGCGCCTTGAATGAAGCACACACGTACTTGTTGTTTGTTCGCCGGAGGTGTTCTTTATTTTCTTTTTTCTTTTTTTTTTTTTTTATTGTTTTCTCAGAAAGGGAAAGTACGTCGTTACGACGCGTATTTCCCCCTTTTTTTTTTATTTACTCGGATTGGGAAAGTGATGAATCGTTTGAAGATATTAAAAGCTCGAATTATCTGCGGCTCGGGCAAATAAAAGAAGCCCAAACGGCATGAGTAATCGTCCGATAAGAACGGGTCATTTCTCAAAGCCGATCGAAGACGAGAATTGAAGTTCTCATTTGAACCCTCGTTCGTTCGTTCTTTTTTTTTCTCAGCGAGATAAAAGTCCCCCGCTCGCGTTTCCGTTTTCACTTTTCTTTGCGCGGCTCGAATCAGCGCTGCTTCGTTTCTTTGCACAGTGGAAAATAAATTTTAACATCTCGACTGTTCGAGACTGGATGTACAAAACCGTTCGTGGGCTGATGAATCGCATTGAAGCGTGGCGTTTACAAACAAGCCGGTGGAGAATAATGAAATCCAACGCCTCGCGGCCGATCGAAGCGGAGACTCTTTTATACGCCCAGCACTCATTAGCCGGAATTATCGAGTGTACACGTGTAATCGCGCGTAAGTTTACAGTGGACGGCGATTGTTCGAGCACTCGGCTGCGCCGTCGTTCCATCACCTGTCGAGCCAACTATTATAGCGCGTTTAAAATTGCAAATCGTCGTCTCTTCCTTCACTCGGTGCCTTAACTGCCACTGCTGCCGTGTCGAACGGGTTTGTTTTCTAATTTTGTAGTCGAAAATCCATAGGTGCGTGGTTTTACGTGAATACGTGTAGTTTGTAACGGGAAAATATAATAATGACTTACGTCAAAAGGAATACGATACAGTATTAAGCTATCGTAAAAGAGTGGAAACATTCGTATAAAGTTTTGATTTGACAGAAAAGCTTTAGTATCAATAGAGTGATAAACAAGCAAAATTATGATACTGATATGTTTCAATGAAACGGTTTATCGCATCAAGTTTTCCGTAAAATACTTATCTTTAATAGGAGCAGCTATATTTAACTTTTCAAACACTTGGTATAATCAATACAATTATTTTAAAACATTCGAAGTCTTCCTATAATAATAATATTCGTACAGAAAAGAATTTCAATTTACAAAAAAGCTGTGCAGGTAGTATTTACAAGCAAAGTCGTATGTAGAAATTAATTTAGATAGTGCACCGAATTATCTACAGAGTCTCCACGACATCCCTTCTCGGAGAACTGGTGCTGTGAAGGCAAAATTAAAGATCTTTTAATTCCTAAGTACGGTACGCACTGGAACTGGACGGTAATTACTTTCCTGCAACTAGTACACATTTCTGGAACTTCCTGCTCCACCGAGATATACGATATTCACTGTTATATTCAGTAGGTTCCAAACTACTTTGAAAGGGATGCTTTCCTGACTAAATAACTCACCCAATTAATTGCATAATGAAATCTCTTTTCACTTTTGTTTTTCTACAACTCGTTATTCAGTATTTTTAGCGCCACCGACACAATTGCAATAATACCGCTATTGTACGTATCGCATGCACTTAACTTTTTAAAGCATTTTTCAAACTGAACTTGTAAATCTCATAAAATGCCCCCACATCAATCTGCAACAAGAAAACCTCCAGTCGATCGTTCGTGAAAATTCCACGAAACCCATCATCGACCAACCATCGAGCAAGCCGCAATCCTCGAATCGAGTACACACACAAAGGACATCACGTCCCCAGTTCGATTCTTGACCTCGGCCATTATTTCCGATCGATTCCGCGGCGAGGCGGAATAAATTGCCTTTCGCGCGTGCGCTCAGGAAAGAGAGGGCTTATCGCACCGGGCCATACGTCATAAAGTATCATTCATCACGCGGCCCGCGGCTTTTCTCCCCTTCTCTCTTTCTCTCTCTCCGCGGAACGGAACAAGCAGACCGCCGATGCTCATTACCCATGCGTCTTGTGCCGCGGAACTTCCGAACTCCGCTCTTTCGCGGCGCGGGGCACCCGATCGATTCTGCGGGTCGGCGTGTACGCGCCCGGAGTACCAAGAACGCCGTCACGATAAATCTTCCCCGCGCCCCGCCTCCCTCTCATTCCGCTCGGAATCATCACCACTTGATTAATTAGGCGAGAAGGTACCGCTAGGGGGACAGTCGGTGCTTCTCCGTCAAGGACGGACGCTCGAGTCGTTGCCTCGGCGAATTGCAAAAGTTCGACGATAAAATTGCCGCGGCGATTGGAGAGAAGCGCCAAAGAACGCTTTTTTTTCCGGAGTAATTGTTTATTAAGTGGGAGCAAAAAAAAAAAAAAAAGAGGCGATTCGCGACCGTCAGAGCGAGTCAAGGAATAAAGGAGACTTGAAAGAGAACACGCGCATTTATCGCCGTGTCGCCGTTGAAGAAAAAAAAGAAAATGTCATTTGCTCGCATTACCGGCGTAATCGATCGCGACGGATCAATTCCAGGAGGAAAAAAAAAGCGGCGCTCCGCAAAAGGAGGCGCGCGATGGAAAACAATTAAGCGCCGCGAGCGTCGCCCCGGGGATGAAAAAAAGGTGATGGTGTCGTCGACCGACCGGCGGTCAATAACCAACCGCTTGACGCGTAAAGGCGCGTAAATAATTGACGCGAGGGACGACATTAGCGTCGATCGCCGGAAATTCGTGAGAGTCGTCGCGTGGAATGCACATCGGTGGTTGGCGAACACGGCGATCTCATTCTCGCTCTTAATCGAGTGTTATTGCATTTCTCCGAGCGATCCTTCGGCCTCCAGAAATTCGCCTGACGCGCGCCTCTTGCTTCTGTCGTCGAGCCGCTGCTTTCAAGCGATTACCTCTTTTACCGGCTGCGGAGTTTGGAGAGGACACTTCACTGGTGAGGTGATTAATCGCAGGCTTTTCCGTTTTTTGTGTAGAAGCCACGTTCAGATGTGGGAATACTTATGTCCATTTTAACGAGTTAAATGAATTAAAGATTATACGGTAATTTACATTCCCAAAAATTGATGGCCCATTTCATAATTTAAGAAGAGTATTACTATGCCCGTATTTTATGACTAATTATTAATTGATTTATAAACAAGATTAAGTTTCAAAAATACGAGTTTATAATAAACTTAAAATGTAGGACCGTAGTATTTCAGAATATTATCTCATTAATTTGACAGTAATATATATATAAACTTTTTTATTCAGATTATATGAATAAAATACAATGAATTTTGTAAAACATTTCTGAAAATACTATAACTACATAATTTACCGAACAGTGAAAAATTTTCATATCATTATTTCTTTCTCTATTGAAGCTTACTTTTAAAACATAAAAATATTTAACTTTCATTCTTAAACATTTAACCTACTTTAAAAATGAAAACACGCGAGAACTCAAAAAAAAAAAAAAAGATCGGAAAAAGCAAACATAAAAAGAAAGACAGATTACCCGGAATAAATTCAGCGGAGTATGCAAATGGCGATTTTAATTAAAACAAACGTAAGAATTCTAATCTGCTTCTTTCGCGCGGAGCCGTAAACCTTAATTACAGCCGTGACGGCGGCCGCGATTACAGCAGCTGGCCGAGCGCACGCGCGCGTCCAAAGCCCCTATATAGTGCGCGCTCGTTCATTCAAAGCCGGTAATGCGCTCATGCGCGCCGCGCGTCTCGCGATGTGATCTGCTTATGACTAATGCGGCCGCCTCACCGTGCTTAAAAACAATGAAAACAAAAAAAGGTCGAAAGCCGCGAGCTTTTTTCCACCTCCCCCGACAAATCCCGCACTCGCATAAATTGCAATACATTCAGGAATACACTTTATCTTCCCGTCTTTATTTACTTAATTAAAAAAATTTACGTCCGCGGAGAAAAATCACGGGGTAAAAGTCGCAAGGAGAAGACGAAAAAGAGAATGAAGAAGGTCGTGAAATTTATTGCGTCCAGGGAGATCTGCAACGTCGTTATAATCCCGCTGACAAAACCGACATCCCTCTCTCTCCTTTTTTCGTTAGTTTCCGCCGTCATTCGACGAGCCGATAGTACCGAGGCGGAGAAGAAACTGACGCGGAAACGCGCTGAAACCGTCTGTCGCGCGCTTCAATTACACGCGCAAAACCGATGCGACGCTCGTCCCCATGTGCTTGCAAGCTCTCGCTTCGACGGCGCTACTCAATAACGCGTCGCGCGCAAGTAATCAAGTATGTGAAGAGACGCGCGCGCAAGGGCCGCCACCGCCTCGTTCTCTCTCGCTTTGCGCGCTGCAGTCGATGACCCTAGAAAGGATTTTTTGAGGGGAAGGCCGATAAATACGCCGCCGCGCGTCCGTCACGGCTTTGCGTTTCGGTTTCTCTGGAGAGCGATAAGTAGCCTTCCCTTTTTGTGGCGTGCACGTTTTTTCTTTCTCTTGCCTTCGGAGTTTTTCTGTGCCTCTCTGATAGCAGGTCTGAAGGGCTCGGTTTGTTTGGAGTCGAGTGAAATTGTTGCCATAATATTTGAGGTTTAGTGCGGAGCACTCGGAATTCTGCTAAAAGTTGAGCGCATTTTCTTGGTCTTATTAAGTCTTAGAGGCCAACCTCGTTTACCTCAAGTGTCGTTTGTGCCGGAAACTTTAGAAAATTTCGTTGTGGTTTAACGAGAAATTTGGGTATTATTTTTGCTATGCTCACGGTTTCTTAGATAAATTAGAAACCCAATGCAATTAAAGCAGAAAAATAAAGTAACTGAAAAAAATAAAGCAAACGACGGTGGTCTAAAGGCGCCTCGTTACAGTTAATTAAACGACACATAAGGAAAAGGCACTATTATTTTCATTAAAGGTCGTCGCGCGCGTTGAAAAATTTTCACGGCGCCTTAAAAAGCCGACACTTCCATTACTCGACTCCGGCACGGGTGGATCGGCGCGTCGGCAAAAACGCGATTTCCATGTAAACCGCGCGCTCGCCCGCGCGCCTCCCGGGGGAGTTAAAGAGACGTTACGCCGGGGCCCCGGAGATAAAAAGCGGGCGCCGCTTCCGCGAAGTACTCCATCCACCCGCGCGCTCCGGAGTCGTTCCGAGTCGCCGACTCGTTTACTCTGCCGCCCCTCGTTCGTTCGCCGGGTCGACAAAGGCGCTCCGCGATTGAATACTCAAGTGCGATCGGGCTGTTGCTTTTGATCGAGCCCCTAGGCGCCTATGACTCGTCCGTTTATTTTTCTCGAGTGCATCGAGCATTTTTTTTTTTTTTTTTTTTTTTAATTTTTATCGAACGCGCGGCTCTACTCTTTGAGTCGCGCAACCCGACATCCCGTCATCCAAGCGCTAGTATATATACGCGAAAAGATCGTTAAACATGAAGCGCTGCGCTCAATGGGTCGCTTCGATTGCTTTTATTAATTCGAGGGCTTCAGCTTTCAAGCGGATGTCGAATTTATTTGGCATGTAAATTAAATAAGTTAACGCTCTTTTGCGAGTTCGAGGGCACTACAAAAGTTGATTGTCTACAACGAGATAAATAAAAGTACCCTCTTGATTAAAATCTCGTTTAAACGTTTGCTTCTGTTAATTTTCTCGCGCGAGCCGCTCGAGAACATCTCGACTTTGTTCATTATAACATTGTAAAACATAAACAGAGCCAAGAATTTTGAACATCAACAAACTCCCGTAAAATCAACGCAAACTTTTTCGTACTTTACGCGCGCGGATTACATCGCGTTGTAGCAGCAGCCTCTAGTATGCCGAAACTACATGGCGGCGAGAGTAGGCGCGCTGAATAATGCGAACTATTGCAGGAGGCGGTACAAAGACGGAGTAACTCCTCCATAGCCTCTGCGAAACAGACGCACACTCGGTCGGGCCTACGTCGGAGTCGTCAGCGTGTCGCCGGCAAATACGCTCAGTACATAGTCGATCGCCATTTCGGCCGTCAGTGCCTACATCCCGCATCGGAAATCCCTCACGGGAGCGAGGCGCGCCGATCCTCCCGCGGAGTCGGCTCCGTTATTGCGTTACAGGCCGGCAGTATACGCGACACGGCGAATGGCCCTCGCGCGGTCGACGCACGACGACCTCGCGGTGATTTAGGTTTCTGCGCTGCAGTGATACCCTCGCATCGGGCTGATTTATGGACCGCTAATGGTCGCTCCGCGTTGAATGCGCACTCATCCAGGGCGAGTAGTGCCCTTTAATAAAAGCTCTTTAACTTTGATTGCGGAAGAATGGGCGCACTTTCGGCAGATTAAAATGAGAGGTGGGGGTGAGAGATCGTTTCACCCTAAGCAACTCGATCGCATTTGCTTTAAGAGAATTCGGAGGAAATTCACGAATGTTGCGTATATACTACAGGAGCGCAGGGAGGAATCGAAATTGATGAGAGGCAGGGGTGGCGGTGGGCCGTAGGTAGTGCGGTTATCGTTCGATTATAGGACGTCTTCCGGCCGGGCTGTCGAGCGTCGATTGCGGCAATTGACCGCACGGCGCTCTCGAAACTCGAGCTAATTCCGAGATTGCGGTCCTGCTCGCCTTACCGCCGCGGACGACCCTCTCTGCTCGGCTAATTACAGACTCGCGCGCTCCGGATTTGCGTGAGCGCAAGTCCTCCGTGTAGCCGTGTACCCCCCTTTTGAGGGACTAGCGAGTTTGTTTCTTCTTTTTTTTTTTTGGAGGAAGTAATTAGGCTGACGAGCTTTGATGTCCATTCGATTCAGTGTTTCTAGGCTGATTAAAAGGAATGGATGATGCGCACGAGACCTTTTGAAGTTAACCAGTGCGAATCGCAGGTTGATTAATTTGATTCGTTGCGATTTCGGATATAAAATCAAAACATATTCCAATGAATCCGTAGAATTACCTATCAAGCAGGAATTTATAACAAACTAAAGTTTATGTTAAAATTTATTAAAAATTCATTAAAAAATAATCGATTAAGAAGAAGAAGATTTATAAATAATCTTTTACAAACATCAAAAACTTGTCATTTATTGGTCCTATAATAATGTTATTTTCAAATCGATGTGTAACGAACAATAACTTCCTAATCCTAATGAGAAAAAAAAAAAAAAAAAACGGTAAAGAAATCGTCAGAATGATTGAACGAAGAATCAGCCCAAAAAAAAGTTCTAATCTGGAACAGGAAACCCACAAGATTAAAATCCGACATACCGATTCTCCTAATGTAAACCAGCCGACGCTATCTCCCTAATTCTTACACGGACTCACCGATCACCCCGGGAGTTCCCCCCCCCCACACGCGAAGAGAGTCCAAAAAAAAAAACATCGCCTCCCGAACTCTCAAAGGTTCCACGAAAGTCTAAAGCACCCGACGCAGGAAAAAAAAATCCGATAAAAGTTCGGCATTATCTGACATCTGGTGTGTTCTGGATTGCAGGTAGCACGAAGCATGGTATGATAAGGGGCAACCGGGACAGCCGCTCGAGTCGCTCAGGACGCATACGACGATGAAGGGGCCGCTAGTGTGGGTGGGCCTGTTGTGCCTGGCGCCGCTCTGCCTCGCGCTGACCTACCAGGAGGACGACCTCGTGTTCGACGATGTGGGCGAGGAGACGCCCACTCTGAACGCCGAGGCGTCGTCGCAGTCGCCGTTGGCCGACAAGCCGACCAAGAAGCACCAGCGCGTCGAGAAGCTCCTCGGCCTGCCCGACGCCGTTGCCGCCACTGGACACGTGTTCAAACTCCACGTACCCAAGCAGGCCTTCACCGGCAGCATCGACTTCTACGAGGTGAGCAAACCATTCAGTGTCAATACACTCGGCCAACGTCATTCTTACGACTAAATCGACGTCGTTAAGAGTCGCGAAGAAGCGAAAGACTCGGTTAATAGGGGTTCTAATAGTGAAACTATATTATTACGTTATAGCACTCGCCTTATCGGTAAATTTATTCATTTTTAATGTTCGAGGGGGCACTTACGTATACGTAACGATCGTTGCTTATTAATTTATTCGGTTGAAGAATAATCAGATCGTTTAACTCTCAATGAAAATGGAATAGAAATAAATGGCAATCTATATCGAGTCCATCCAGTTAAATCCATAATTTATGAGAATCTTACAAAACACTTTGCTCGCCCCTCAATTATTGCATTTCAATATTAACGCACGCGGCAATCTCCAAGCCGCCCGAGGCATTAAATTTCCGACGACAGATTTCCCAGGCGCGTATCTTTCGCCGAGAGCGATTATCGATTTCACTCCGGTGAGCACCTCCCGTCACAAGCGTAATTAAGGCACTCGAGGCGCCTCACTAGCATGACTCGGGTGGTAAAAGCCGACGGCCTCCTCTCCGCGAGCGGACCGCACACACCAGTTGGAGCTGGCGATCGTCCCGTCAGAAGGCATACTCTGCCTCCCTCGTCCTCCTCCCGATCGTCCGAGCGGAGTGCCGTCGTGAAGTAACTATTTCAAGACGACCGCGGCCCTCGAAGTCTCTTCCTGCTCGATTTTTCTCTCCCTCCGGAGCGGTAGTTTGCACCGAGAACGTCTGGACGACTGCCAGGCGACCTCGCTCCATTGTGCGACGCTCTTCCCCCGACCCTACGCTTCGCTCCTTTTTTCTTTTCTTATACACCGGCTCCCGTGTTTGCACGGTTCCCGTGTATGACGTGCTTGCCGACGATTTCGCGTGCTGCTCGTGTTTTCGTATTTTTCTCTCCTCCCCTTTGTCCTCTTATTTGACGACGCCGAGACACTGGTTACGTGGACGGGCTGCAGCACCGGCGCGCTCGCGGTGATTGTGATAAACGCGCCGGTCAGCGGTGCTTTTGCATTTTAAATCTGCGGGGCATTGAGTTTGCGGAGTTTGTTGTTGCCCGCGAATTCTTTCTGTTGCGGCAGTGGACTCTGATTTTCTATTCCCCGTTCAGTTCAGTTCTGTTCAGCGAATATCGTAGTTTCGCGTAATTTACCATCATTATACGTAAAAGAGAAAAAGCTCTGCAAAAAATGCAATGGTCAATTTAAATTTTCTGGACAATACTAACTGTATTGGAAAAATTGTACTACGTAGATTTTTTTTTCTTAAAAAGTTTACTAGAGTTAGAAAAATTGACTGCAGTTTGTAATATATCTTGTAGTAAATTTTTTAAGACATTATTGTAATTTGTAGTAGAGTACTTTCTCTGTACATGGACTTTAGTTTAGCTCAATATCCTTCACTGAAAAAAAAAAGAATTAGGAAGTCGTATAAAACATTTGTGCTTATTATTATTAGTATTAAAAATCACAGTTTCATTTTTAAATGTCACGTAATATAAATATAACTATACTGCTCGTTCGCAGCGACAAAAAATCGACAAGATCGCATTAATTCGAGGGCACGTGGAGCCGAGCAGTGCGGCACGAGAGGGGAAAAAGAAGCCCAGAGGAGCTTTATCGCGATCGTCCAGTGGTGAATTTTCGCGAGGAATGCGAGAAGCACTGTTGCTCGCGCTCCGGGCGATCCAGCCATTCGTCTCTTTCTCTCGCTCGCTGCCTCCCTTCCTCCTTCCTTTCTTTTCTATTTTTTCTTTTTTTTTTTTTTTGGCAAGCCTCGCTCGAGCGATACCTCCGAGCGAGAGACACGAGCCCGTTTCGCGCATCAGCTGTCGTCGCGCATGGAATTTTAAGGCCACACGTGCGCGCCGTTAATATTCAACCAAGTAAAAAAAAAGCGTACCTCGGGCGCCTCCACTCGCTCTTTTGATAAAACATTGCCGGTTTGTTTATTTACTTCCCTTTTTTTTATCGCGCATCTAAGTCGCGAAATTTTAACACTTAAGCGTTTAGGCTATATAATGAAATTTTCGTCCGCGGACGAAGTTTCCTGAGTACCAGTTGAGTACACTGCGTGCTGTGGGGTTTGCGCAAAGCGGAGAAGTTCGTATTATCACTAAAAATAGATGGCGTTTTCGTTAGCGCGAAGCGAGGCACGAGATTGCAACGGGATGGTAAATGCCTGTACTTAGCGTTATGAAGGCCATATTTTTTCGTAATTTCGCTAAAACAAAAAAAGTTTCCTCGGGAGAGTTTATTACGGCAATAAGCAAATATTTCGCACGTAATAGTGAAATAAATAAGCTCGTTAATTAGGGAAAAATAGTTATTCACAAATATAACGGTAGCAGAGTGGATAATCAGCAAGAGAACAGCTGAAAGGTAAATCGCGCCACCGAGAATTCCTCCGTAAATGTGATTTTCGCTTTTTTCTGAGCAATTCCGTAATCGCGTTTTCGCTCCGTTAAATCGCGTTAAAACGCGGCACGAAAAATTCGTACAATTTTCAACCGTAAGAGCCTTTTTTGTCAACGGCGCGTACGCCTTTGACGGCAGCGCGATTTATTCGCCGCACGGGATACAAAATGCTTACCCGAAACTACGCGCTTTTACGAATTTTCTTTTTTTCGCTGAGTCAGAAAGTGAAATTGCCGAAATGCGCGACCTTTTCGTATTTAATTCGATGCTGCTCGTTGCGATGTAGGCCGTGGCATCGTTGAAAAAGAAAAAACCATTTACAAAAGAGAAAAAATAAAATGCGAAAAAATCCTTTATCCCAAATTTAAAAGTCCGCGCTTTAAATTGAAGAGTCGTCGCGAACGCGACCCGGTTACGTGCACAACGAGAGGCCGCGAGCTTCTCATTAAAATCTTATTTAAAAGGGACGGTAAAAATAATGAAAAACGATTTTTCCGCAGGCCTCGGGAGCTAACGGTCGGGGATTGCCGCACTGGCTGCGCTGGGACGAGCCCGCCTCAGCGCTGTACGGCGTCCCGTCCCGCAAGGATATTGGCCGTCACCGAGTGAACATCAAGGCCTTCGGCAAGCACGGCGACGTTGCGCAGGATTCGTTTATCATCCACGTCGTGCCCGAAAAGAACGAACACTTCAAGCACAAGGATGGAAAGGTCAGTTACTTTTTAATTGCATTGTAAAATTTCATCGTTTTTGTTCTGATTTTATGTATTCATCACTTTTTACGCATACTTTTACAGTTTCCTTGTAAAATCTGCACGAAGATCGCTATAAAAATTTCTGAAAAATGCATAACTATGGAACAATTCGCTGTACGCAAGAAATTACGTCACTGTAATATTTAAGAAAATTAACGTAAAAATTATTAACGTAACGTAGGGTTTGGATTTTTATTTGGATATAAAATTTAGAATCAACCAAACTGTACATTAATTATTGCATTCTTGTACGAACTTTCAATTAAGAAGAGAAAAAAAACTACTTTAGCTAATGACAAGAAGTCAAATAGACTTGGGTCAAGACTCGTAAATTCATGGAAGCCTTAATTAGTTAGCTCCCCGACGCGATATTTGCACGAAAAATTCCAAAGTTATATTCAGCAACGCCAGTAAAACAAACGGGAGTCCGCGCGCAATTCGCAAACAAGATCGTCCGCGAGGCGAGACCCTCGTCTACTATAAAGCAAGAAAAAAAAGGCCACCCAGCCGCGCGAGTTAAAACTAAACGAGAGCGAGCGCGCAAAATTGATGCGCGCGTGCACACTGCGTGCAAGCCATCTCGCGCGCTCGCTCCCGCGGTGCATTTAAATCCCATAAAGCGAAATTGACGTACAGCGGCCAATGATCGAGGCCAATTAGCCGATTCACGTGATCTAACTCGTAGCCTTTCTTTTCACTTGCAGAAGCGCTGCACGGAGGAGCAGGACCGCACGATGCTGACGCTCCTGGTGGACGCGAGGTACGAGAACCTCAAACCGAACGCTAAGGTCAACGCGCTCGAGAACCTCGCCGGTTTCCTCGGCCTCCACACGGTACGTATTACATCCAGCTCCTCTCCCATGCCCGTTGTTCCCTCTTCCCCTCTCCCACGCTCCCCCCCCCCCCCCTCCCGCACTCCACGACCTTTTTCCTTCGCGCCCGCGGGTTAATTGACCGCCGCAGCTAACGAGCGCGAATTGCTCCCGCGCGCCTCTTTTTTTTTTCTTTCTAGAAACCCCAACTGCCTCGTGGCCCGTTGCGCAATGAATACACATTCACCTTCAATTGGTCGACCGCGGGACGGGCAGTGATGGGCGGATGATTAGTTTTACGGGATGGCGCTAACGAGCCCCGCGAGTGGGGAAAAAGCGGCGGGATACCGTTTGGGTGTGCGATTTCACCGCGGCGCTTTCATATCGCGCGATTTATTGGTCTAGACGCGTCAACGGCTTTTTCTTCGCGGATACATCCTAGTTACTACCGGCTGGTGAACGCGTATCCAGTTCCTTCGCGTTGTTATAGACGACGCGCACACGCCCGGATGAAAGAAAAGAGAAATCGAGCGCACTGAGTCAATGTGTTTGCGCTCCGCATGAACCTTATAATAAACATGTAACTGCGGCTGCTATTTATTCGAATTGGAAAACGGTTTGTGGAACGAATAAATTTACCGAGATTTCCGTTAAGATAATCAATTTAATGTTTCCAGAGGATTATTGAATTTCAACTTATTTATGTATTAATGAAGTATTTCTTTTTTGTTCATTTAATCATTTCAAAAAGGTAATTCTGACCTTTTTTTGAAAATGTAGTTTAAGTTTGCTGTACAGTCAGTTTCAAAAGTCAATATTTAGATGAATGTCGCTATTTTCTCATCGACGAAACTTTCTTCAAAGTTTTTGTTTAGCAAATCGATTCCAAACACTGAAATGAACGAAATATTGAACTTTGAATAACTTTTATTAATGTGAACTGTATAGGAAAAAGTCAAATAAGAAAAACTTTTCTTTTAACTTATTCAAGTTTGATCATGTAATTGTATTTGTAATTGTTCATTTGTTTGTTTTGAGTCGATTCACAAATAAAAGCCTTGAAAAGTTTTATGTGTGCATGAGAAGAAAAAATGCTTGTTATTAATAAACCGCGCTATTTTTTATACTACTGGTTTAATTTTTTCCTCTAATTTCAAACATTTGTCCAATTACACATCAACATATTTTCCTTCAGATAATATATTTAGTGAATATTAATAAAAATTTAAATGTATATTCATTAATTAATATTGATTAATTGAAAAAAAAACAAACAAACAAACCAACAAACAAACAAATTAATATGTAATTGAAGAGTTTTGGAATCTAATCAAATTTATTCTTTACAGAACTCAATCTCGATCCAGCCGGACGTGAGCAAGGATAACCTGGACGGCAGCGCTGGTACGTCGGTGGTGCTCTCGGGTCCAGGGAATGTTGCTCGGCGTCACGAGAAGCACTCGACTCTCGTGCAGTGGCAGGTGAGTGGGAGTAGCTCGGAATCCCGCTTCATCTCCGGCGGCGGCCAACGAAGACTCTTGAATAAATTTTACAAGCCCTCCTTTAATCTCATCACTTCTGCTCTCTCTCTCTCCCTCTCTCTCTCCTCTCTCTCCCTCTCTGTCTCCTTCTCTCTATTTTGTCGTCGATCTCGGCTCTGAATGTGGGTTACCCTTTTTTGCGCGACATGACTCCGTCATTGTGAGCTCCGCTTGGGAAACGGCACGCGTAAGGCTTTCTCCGCTACCGCGGTGAGAGCAGTTTTTCTGTTTCTGTTTAAATCGCTGCGAATGATCGCGGGACGGCGCGTTGAATTTTGATGAAGGTCGGCATGCGGTTGCCGGCGATGAGATCGCTAAGGTAAACTACTTGATATTGGAGCGACAAATTGTACTGAAATCTCTAAAAAGTAATTAAGAAATAATTTTAAATTTTCTTTCTCTAATAAATAAAAATATAATGCTGAGCTATATTTTACTTGCTGATACTATATATTATACTGATTTATATACTGATTATAATTTATTTTACTTGTTTAATGTCTTAGAATAAAAATATGAATGTAAAAAAATAGTAAATTTTCCATTATTTATAATTTAATTTTAATTTGTAGGTGGGCTGTGATGGACACTTCTGGCCACACCAGATCGACATGATTAAGCAGATTCCGGAACAGGCTCGCGATGGCACGTTATCGGAGGTGACGCAGCTACCAGTATACCAATGGCGTGTGCGCAGCGACGCCAACGATTACTCCCGTAACCGACGTGACACTGCTGGCTCGGGCTTCTTGCCCGATGGCGACGAAGAGGATGATGCAGAATATGAGGAAGGTGAGGACGCTGACTATGATGATGACTATGATGGCGAGGGTGTGACCGAAACACCCCAAGAGCCTAAACAGAAGGCTGTCGTGCATCCTTCGGGCGGAAACGCCGTCGAGCATCCCCACAGGCATCATCATGGCGAGGACAGTGTCGCTGGTATTAATTCTGGACCGGTATGTTATTTGTAATCAAGTGTTACGAAAATAGATGGATCAGTAACATTTGTTTCGGTTTGCAGTTCGATGAAGATGATGAAATCTTTTGGAGAAACGCTGACGTTAACAATGCATTATTTAATGCAACTTCACCGACCACTACGACGAGCACTACACCCTCAACCGTAAGTTATGCGAAAATGTGTAGAATCTACTTTGGCTTTCTGATAGTTTTTTAGTAAAAATAAAGATAGTTGGCTTTTATCGATCGTTATGCTCATAATTGCGCAGATCGATTCTAACGAGCAAGGATATCATCTTCGTATGTATTATATTTGCTGCATAGAAGGCTATGAGATCCCTCTCTTAATGCTTATGAAAATAATTTTTAGAGCTCTTCTTCTACATACTACGTCCATGATGGGCTTCACGAAATGTGGGTTGTTTAGACATTTGTGAATTTGTTTATTTTGTAAAAATGTTATTTTTTTTTTTAGTTTAGAGCAAATTTTCTTCACTCATACAAATTGGAATTTTTTTTTTTTGTAAATTGTATATAAAACTCTTATTTTTCTTCTATGGTGAAAGTTTACTTCCAATACTTGTTGACGGGCGAAATGTGCTTAATAATTAAGTGTACAATTTTCGATGAGAACAGATATGGGGGAAGAGTAAATTATCCCAAAATTGTAACTAACAATAATTTCTGCCACACACCGCATCTACTAACCATTTCGCAGACAATAGCAGCTATTATTCCGTCATCCACAACAACATCAACAACAACCACTACTACAACTGAACCGTCAACAACTCCGTCCTCAACAACAACGGAATGGACAACCACCTCGACTACCTCAACCACTACGGAGGAACCAACAAGTCCGAGCGAAAGTATAACAGCGTCGACAACAACTTCAACGACTACTCAAGCAATTGCTAGTGCAACCGCTGAGATACTGACTACTACTGACACATCTTCATCGATTTACACTAACTTGACTTTTATGGTAACGGGCAGTTCGAACTCGAGTGCTAACGCAACGATAGACTCTCTGACAGTCGACGGTGAGGAGACACTGCCGACCGAGCGCGAAATCGACGCCGAAATCGACGAGGACGAGACGACGATAACGACTCAGGAGCCGAGCGTCTTCGTAGCTTCTGAGGCAACAACGCCTAGCAGCGGACAGTTTACCAGTCAGTCGGTCGTTGAGGTGGCGGCGACATTGGAGCCAAATGCAACATCCGTATTCACTGTAAATGCCAGCACGGAGGAGGTAATGCTTACTTGCCAGCTATGCTTCGCGCGCGCAGAATTTTCACGGCTTTTCAATTATTTTCAATCCTCTGTACAGTCTGATCCGGCTTTTTATAGAGAGAGCTTTATCACTTTATGTTCGCACACGCGCGGTTTACTTGCGAATTTCGCACCGATTCATTCATGCATTACCGGCAGCGTACTATCGATTCAGTATATTATTTTAAAAAATCGTATTAATAAATACTTCGCTGACTTTAATATTTCAGATACAAATATCTGTGTTAACTATTTTACCTTTTTGATTGACAAATTACTAAATCGATAGTAACTCTTGAAATGTGGCTTCTTTATTTTCATGAATTATGGCACACTGCAATCACACTTTTCATCTTTTCTCGCCTTATAAGCACACATCATATTATATATAAATTTCATTTATTTTATAATTTTGCTTATTACAATTCTTGACGTTCATTTGTTTCTACAGGTACAGTCATTTAAATTCTTTCAGTTTCAGTTTATTTTTTGCTACACAAACATTCAAAGTGACACTTATACAACTGTAATGAGGCAGTGATATAAAATATTAAAACTTTAATTACTCCTTTTTCCTGCATTAGTATGAAGAAGGTCAGGCTCCCGGACGCGAAGATTCAATCTCATCGTCTACAACAGGGTATTTATCTCCTTGGGGAGAAAATTCCACGGAAAAAGTACCAGGAGAATTTCTTGACCCATACACTATTTATAGGTCAAGTTTCAATTCGACGCCCAGTACTGCAACTAGGTTAGTTTAGGTTCAATTTTATTTATTTCTTGTCACAAAAAGGCATGTTTTAACCATCATGTATTTCTTTTTAAGCACAACGACGCCTTCGACAACGACAATAACAACAACCGAGCCAACGACTTCATCGCCGACGTCTCCAACTACGTCTTCTACTACGACTACTACGCCTTCCACTACGACTTCCACAACTCCAGAGCCAACTACTCCAAGCACAACTACCACAACGACAACGACAACTCCGGCACCACTCACCTCGTCAACCACTTTGTCGACTACGACCAATTCTGTTCCTGAAGTCCGTCGACGACTGAAGAAGCTTGCGGTAATGCAAGGCAAAGTGCTTACCTACACCATACCTGATGACACGTTTAGTGACTCAGAAGATGGTAACACCAGGCAGTTGCGCGTTAAAATGTATGACAATGGTGCACCCATCAAGCCTACATATTGGTTCCAGTTTAATGAGCAAACGCATGAAGTATATGGATTGTAAGTATAATTTTTTTGCATCTTTAAAAAATATATTCATTTCGATTTGTATAACCGATTATAAATTGTTTTTAGACCACTCGAGCATGACATTGGAAGTTACGCATTCGAAGTAGAAGCCATAGATAGCCAAGGAGCGTCAGCGAAAGTTGGACTTGACGTTACTGTGCAACAGTACAAGCAGATTCGTGCCGTAAATCACCAGTTCCATTTATATTTGAAAATCGCAAAGAGGAGCGAATTCCCATCTATCGTTGACTGGGAACTTAAGGTACATTACATTTAATTTAATAAATGACTTCAACATTTCTATTTTAAATAGAATAGTTTTAAAAATTTATTTATTTGTAGGTTATGCGAAATTTGGCTGAATTATATGGAGATCACGATCTGAATTACATCACCGTTAGATCCATCGATATTTTCCCTGATAATCAAGCGATATTCTCGTGGACGAATGATAGTTTACTGAGGTCTAGCGTTTGTCCTGAAAGGGAAATCGACAGATTATATAACGTAAGTTAAAAGTATAAATAATCACATGTAATGAGAATCATTAATCATTGCTACCTCTTGTACATAAATAAGTTAAAATATTTTAAAATATTACTCAACAACTCAATAAGTATACTAAATATGTTTTTTTGTAGTATCTTGCCTCTCCTAGTAACGAGTATCCAAGTGAAGAGTTGATCCGGGTCCTAGGTCCTGAAATAAAACCAACGAGAGTTGTGTTTCAGGGCTTAGAGCAATGCCAGAAAAATGCAGAAACCGACATTAATAATAACCCTGTTCCAAGAAACCAAATCGATCAATTGAATGCAACTGAGGGTCAGCTCTTCATTTTTAGAGTTCCAAAGGTAAAGTATCTTATTTACATTAATTGAAAAATTTATTTTATTTTATTTCTAATGTTATTTAGCATTTATACATCACGATTTTTTAAATATCGAATTCATATAATTTTATTGTACAGGATACATTCTTCGATTCAGAAGATGGCGATACTAGATACCTACAAGCATCTATGTTGACTAGTAATAGAACGCCAGTACCATCATGGGATTGGTTGCAATTCGACCCCAGAAATCAAGAATTTTTTGGCGTGCCTTTAGCACAAGATGTTGGGCATAAGACGACATATCAACTAGTCGTTAAAGATAAAGGAGGTATGAGAAACTTCTTAGTTTTAATAAAATTACTTATTTCCATTGGTTTACGGTATTTATTTAATTAACAATAATATTAAACATTTTCAGGATTGGAAGCAACGGACAGTTTACATGCCACTGTATCTGAAGCACCGCTTGTACGGCACCCAGTCGAAATCTTAATGAAACTGAGCATGCCGTATGATACGTTTGTGCATTCAGCTCTAAAGAAACGAGAATTTATTGAAAAATTACAGAAACTGTACGGAGACAAGAATTCAAGCGCCATATCTCTGTTGTCAATCGATGGAAATCGTGAAGCGACAGTAGTGACGTGGCGCAATCTCTCACTGCCGACTAATGAGTGTCCCCAAGATGAGATAATGAGACTGTTTCGAGTTTTAGTCAAAGACGACAAAAACTTTACAGACGAACTGTACCGCGAATTCAACAGTAACATTCAACAGCCTGATTTCAACGTTATGCAGATATCAGTGGAACAGACGGGCGCCTGTAAGGATCACATCGGAGCCGGTGGTCCTCAAGTGCCAACGATTGACGATTCCACCGCCGTCGGTGCCAGTCACGATGATTACCTTATTACATTTGTACTCCCAGCTATTATAATAGCCGCAATGCTCACGCTTGCTGGAATTATCGCCTGTATTTTGTATAAGAGGAGGCGTAGTGGAAAGATGAGCGTCAGCGAGAAGGACGATGAAAGACAGAGCTTCCGTAGCAAAGGTATACCAGTGATCTTCCAAGATGAACTCGATGAGAAGCCTGATCCAGGTAATTATTTTCATAAATATCCTTGAAAAAGCGTTCCATCATTTCGAAATGGTTTGAACATGATACTTATGGTTCATTGGTTCATTTAAAAATGTTGAGTGTATATAAGTGACGCAATAATAAAGTGCTTTATTTAACAGGTAACAAGTCTCCCATTATTTTGAAAGAGGAGAAACCTCCTCTACCACCTCCAGAGTACCAGCGTGCAGAGGACGGTGCTGACATCCCGATGCTCTCGAAGGAGAACTCCGAGGAGCCGTACCAGCCGCCGCCTCCGTTTGCGACGAATCGCGATAGTAACCGTCAAAACAGACCAAAGCCGACGCCGACGTACCGGAAGCCGCCCCCGTATGTACCACCCTAACAGAGCAGTCGTAGGGAAATAGCCGCCGCCACCGCCGCAGCCGCAGCCGTGGCCGCCAACGCGCCGCTGCACTCGCCCACACGCAAGTACATGCTTGCAATGCTGGGTGACTCGCCGACACACCTGCAGCAAACCACCACCACAACCGTCGTGCCGGCGCGATTCAAGGGGCAGCTGAACAACGGCTTCTGCGAGCCTCGCCTCGTACGATAGGCTCTCGCTCGCCCAGTGCTCGAGAATCGAGCCGTCCGACCCTCGAACGCTCGGCGATGAGATTTCTTTTTTCTTTTGTCTTCGATTAGATTTCTAAAAAAAGAAGCGACATTTACTTAAATCAGAGAATTCAAAGGCGAAAGCTTTTTCTTACATGCAGGCTCGCGAGTAGCGTGTATATGTGATGTGATTGTGCTCTCGGCAGTTTTGCCGGGAAAAGCTATTTGTGTTTACGATACGAATGATCGCGTGATTATGAGTGTAATTATGTCGGTTTTTAATAATAATTTTCAATCATTGGTTTTATTTCAACACTAACCGTTTTATCATTTTAAAGTTTGCTTTTCAAATTAGCGTGAGAGCCTACAGAAGTTCACAAGAAATTTGAAAATTTCGGATTATCTGTCGAGGGTACATTCGATATATCTTTCAGACTTGATCATACGCACACACGTTAAAAGTAAAGGGAAAAGAATCTTATTAAAAACTTGTGGATCACGTGTTGCCTTTTGTAACAAACTCCGCGATTAGCGTAGAAGAAGCAAAACCCATTGCTGTCATATCGACACTTGTGTATCGAGAAGATTAGAAAATCAGTAGATATACTTACTACAAGAAAATAAAAAAAGCTACCGTGGGTTTAAAAAAAAAAAAAAAAAAAAAAATAATAAGACGAGGTTCCGTGAAGAATATTGCAGAGAACATTTTTAACGAATTCAACGATACTCAAAATGAAAAGTATATTTCACAGCAATCAGTGCCATTTTATTAAGCAATAAGCTCGCCTAATTGTGAATACTGATTTTTACATGGGTTTTTACGTCGAATTCTTCGAATTCATCGATTAAAAGATTCATTTCGAGTCTCGCAATTAAGTACTTGATGAAAATAACACTGCCAGATCGGAGATTATCTTCGCTCGAAAAATTTAAACATGCCTCTGCGCGTCCGTCGAAAAATAAATTTTCAGAAAGAAAAAAGAACCGCAACTGTGAACCGATCGTATATCATTTTTGAGCTTCTAAGAGTCATTTGTTAAGGGACGATTTATCGATGCTTCCATTGGCAAAACAGTAGGCCAATTTGTAAACAGAGTGAAAGAAGAAAGAAATGATTGTTAACTACGAGTATTCGTATAACGCAAGCACGCAACTGTTTATTATGTATACTATACCGTACATATTTAATGAATGTTATAGATTCATCGTTCGATACTCTCTTATCATTGGTTTATATTTATATGACAGCGTTAGTAAAACGAACTGCCTGACCAACTTTAAGCATTTTTATGTTACGTTTTTAACTGAAAACTTAATTGTGTCAACGATATTTTAATCAATTTATTCTCTTTACTTTTAAGTTCTTCTATATATCATTTTTAAGAGAAATAAGAACACAAAGTATAAACGCCGAAATAAAGTAACACCTATCAAATACGGACTAGCAATCCAGAGCTTCAATTGCAACACACACTTGTAAACTAACGCGCATTTTTAACCGCAAACTATTTAATTTTAGAATTTACATACCTAGTTACCAAGCCAAAACTTGACTAATATTGTAACGGGGAAAGCGAGATTAAGAGAGACTAAATCGGTAAAAAACATTAAAAAGAAGTGGATTTGCCTGATTAAGGGCGCGCTGTATTATTATGTACTTGTCGTGGACTTAAAAAAACTTTTATTGTCATTGTATAGGCGAACGCAAACGAAATCGAAAAATAACGACGAATAACGAATTGTTCGCTCCTTGAGAGAGTAGCGCTCTTCGAAGTGTCGTATTGTTCTACTTACACTGGTAATGTGCGCGTGACACGCAACAATTTTACAATCCGATATTTTTAAAGAAGTAAGAAATAAAACGATAATAATTATGTAGATGATGCGCATGGATTCGTACGAATGAAGGCAGTTTTTGCCTGACTGGTGTACGTGAAAGAGAAAAAGTAAGAAATAAAATTCAAGCGAATGTTCGGTATGCCAGAAAATTGAAGATTGCTGAAAGATAAGCTAGTTTTTAAAGCGTAAGGTAACGCACTAATGTTAAATCGTGTTGTTGCATGATTGCTTAGTAATTAAGTCTACCAACGATAAGCGAGCGGGACTGAAAATCTCGCTCGTCGGTAAATTTCAATAACGACAGTGTATCGTCCTTGCTTGATCTTTTTCATCGACATCGACGGTTGTGGCAGTCTCGACGTTTTGGCTCTAGGTAAAGCGCTAAATAAATTTTTTTAAACAAACAAATCAATTAAATGAAAAGAAAATGTTCCTTGTTGTTTTCCCCGTTCGGAGACCGAATGTATATCTTTTAGTGCGAAAGAAAAAAATGATAAATCTGCAGATGTCGATGTTACAAAAATTGAGTGAACTGTCGATATCTTTTTTATACTGAAAACTATTAAAATTGTATGTATTAACTTTCGATTTTACTTTCTTTGATTTCTCGTTTATTACGATCTGTATCAATTAGATAAGTGTATAATGAGCTAAAGGGTGATTGGGACACCTTGATTATATTTAAGTATAATATTGTCAAGCTCGTGGCGATGCGTTCTTTTTTTGCGATTTACAATGAAATGGAAATTAAGGAATGATAAAATAAATAAAAAAGAAACTGTATACTTAACATCAATTCTCTCATATCAAGCTTATCTCATATCGCTGCTCAGCGCTTATCTGTCAGATGCTGCCAGAAATGAAATCACACGTGTATTGTATACGCGCGTAAAACGTTAGTATATTAAAGGAAGTAATAAGAGATTAAAGGCTAAAAAAGGACGAAATAAGTTTCTGAGAATTCTACAAGGGACCGAAGTATAGGCGATCAATCGATTAACAGTAGATGTCGGCTAAAAGGGGTAATATTTCGAGTAGGAGAGAAGCGATCGAGTGGGGTGGTAAAGTTATTTTTTACTTATACTAGTTAGTCAGTAACTAATTGGAGAGTGAACTATCGCAATTGTACAAAAAGAAACTTGTTACCGTCAGCTGAAAGTCTTATCATTTTGGCGACAATTGCTTCGACAAGGACTTTAGGGTAGCGTACGAAGGCTCTCATATACAATCATTTATCATTCGTAAATATCATTTTATCGTTTTTATGAAAATTTACTTGATTAGTAACTCGATGTAATATTCGCGAAATGATCGTTGTCATGAGTCGACTGTATAAAACGATAACAAATTACAGCACCAAATTCACTCTCTGATTGCAAAACGAGGGACGATAACAAAACAAATGTTTTATCCGCGTGTAGGAGTAGTCATCGATCACAGCAAAAGTCGCTAACGCGACCATTCGAAGTTCCAGCGATGATGAACAAAGAACAATGAATAATGAAAAAAAGATAAATAGTCGCCGTTACAATCTGCCGTATTTATGCTTTTATTTTTCATCCGTCATATACATAGCGCTAAGTTAATGTTGCATTAACGTGAATCGGCATACTTGTGAACACACGATGAAGGTATACATACACAGACTCGATTACACTTATACAGAAACAAATCGGTACTCGTGAAAAGTACCTGAATTATATATATACACACACTGAGCCCTACCCCTCCCCTCACCCTCGGGAACCGTGGGCAAGGCCAATTTGCAACGGATGCTTAATTCGTAATTGCATGAAATTGCTGGAAAATTGACAAGACCTACAAAGCGAGCGACATTTTTCGTTATGCGAACGGAGTGGCGTCATTTAACGAGAGAGCCTAGTGAAGTTGTTAAATTGTTCGAATAAATCATGGCTTATTTTGCATTCGCCGTTAAATCATGCATGAAAATTATTATTTGTAAAGGTCGTCTATGGTTTTATTTTTCGATTAAGCTGCATATTCGCCGCGCTCACAAATCCACAAATTTTCGCGACTCTATATCGATATGTTGTCAGTAATATATAAATGAAGGAAAGGGTGGAAAGGAGTAAGAGAAAGGAAAAAAAAGTATCGAAATGAATTAAATATACATACGTGTACACAAATACTAGATCTGACAAGCATATATTCGACATGTGTATAAGAATAAGAGTTAATAAAGTCATTTTAGGATATAAATCTTGTGTATATTGTCATTTATTATAAGCATGATTTATCTTGCGCCAATGTATTAAGAAATGTATTTTATTATGCAATGCGAACATGTCGCTAACATTTTTTTTTACAATTTATATTTTAGTTCACTTTCACTGCTACGTACACGTTAATGTAAAAAAATTATTTCGCAATGTGTCTCTGCGTCCAATTAAACCCAGCGAACCTTCTATTTTCAGTTTCAAATTCCATCACGGTGCGCAAAAAAAAAAAGAAAACAAAAATCACGCCGCAGCGACCTTTCTCAAGTCGGAGCGACTTTTAGCAACGCATAAATTATGCGGCCGCGAGCGTCTGGAGAGTCGAGAGAAAAAAAATACGCGACGGCTGTAGGTGCGCGAACGAGTCCGTCGGCCAGATCTGAAAAAGGAAACAGTCCGGCGGAGGTTTGTTCGCTTCGCAGAAACGCCTTTTGAGAAGGTCGGGGGCGGATCTGCGGGGCGATCGGCCCAAGGATCCCCGACGAGGAAACCGGTCATGGAGCGCCGCGGCGGCAGCACGTGCCCGCGCGAAAACGCCGGGCGCAATTTAAATGGGTCAGTCGACCGAACGAAAAGCGCGAGAGCAGAAATTCAGCCGAGCGTTTGATTGAGAAGTCGGCAAAAAGGAGCCATGAGGACAATTTTGAATATTCAAATAGACTTTTTTACATACCCCCGCCAAAAGTGCCTATTTTTATCCCGGCGCGGGAATGAAAAACTGGCAATTTCGGCGTGG
>JAWWEN010000038.1:6504565-6545232 GCA_035582955.1 Sycophila texana
TAGCGCCTAGAAATTTTCATGCGACGTTGCAAATTTTTAAATTGTTCTTCGAGTTTCAATTCGAGGCGAGGGTACATACCTGCTGTCTCTCTTCGCTTGCTCTTAGTATACTCGCGCAAAGTACGCGCGGACGATTTGGAAAGTACGAAGTGTCAGGCGCGCGCGCGCAGTCGAGAGTGCAAGAGTCGCGCCGGACGCGTTGAATTGTTTATCGGCTTTTTTTTCGCGCTTCCTGCAGGCGCGATTATTAGAAAGTTAGACGAGTTTCGACTCGGAGTAGCGTTTAAGCCGCTCATTAGACGTTGCCCCGTTGTATTATTATCTTACGCGTGCGCCGGACGCCGGGAACTACAATTTCGCCGGTACTTTTTTTTTTTCGCGAAGGCCCGGGTATGACTATAAGCACGCAGAGTTTTCGGCTCGCACTGTCATTTGGGAAAGTGTCGGTTGAAGCGTCAGTCAGCTCTCGAGCGCCTGTTTACATAGAAATCGGAAGGTGAAATTAAGCGTGGAAATTTTTTTTTACGCTTTGTAGTGTTCACTTTGAAATTTGCTCGCGCAATTACGCGATTAAAGGACTAAAAATAGAACTGGGAACGCACATGCTTCGCGCAATTTTACTCAGTTCTTTTTTTTTTATTTAACATCGCGGTAAGAGCGAGATAAGGTTTGTCGGCCGCATGCACGCTTTCAAGGATATAACATTGAGGGGAAAAATGTATCACCTTTAAGACGAACGCGGTGCTTTTTGCAAACAAGATAAAAGAAAAAACGAAAATCGCGATAGCGCGAAAGCCGACTGGGTATATGCATTGGCAAAAAAAAAAAACAATTTAAGATTTATTTTCTCCAATTTATCGTTGGAAAATCGCAGGAGACACGGAGCTTTTATCTGCTCATTATTAAGAGGAAAGACTGCTTTGAGCAAACGAAAAAAAATCGGCGACGCGCTAATAACTATCTGGTCGAAATTGTTAATATACAATGACGATTTTTCGTCAGCTGTGCGTTCTCTGGGAGTGCAGCGGATTTCCTGCTGCATGCGCCCGTCGAACGCACCGAGATTATCGGTAATTGTTGAGCGTCGAGCTTCCGCACGCTTGACCGTGGCCGATAATTTTCATTTTGTATCTGTCAGAGGACACGGTTCAAGTTACTGTTTGAACAGGGTATTCTTTTTCAATCGTTTTATTTTTCATTTTTGCAGCAAAATTGAAACGTGTTTATGTGAATTTCAATAAAAATGCTGCGGAGGTAGTGACATTCAAATCGAATGAGAGACTAGCTTATTCAATTTTTTAAATTTCTGATAAAATTGTCACTATAGAATTTTCAATCGGTTGTGCACACCTTGCAAATAAAGATCCATGAATTTTCTTTTTATTTAACGAACTTCTAGATCGAATCAGTCGCACTTGACCTTCGATTGAACTGAAAAGCCCTGCATAGGTCGTTTCCTTTGATCTAGAAATGGAAACACTTGAAAGGAATAAAGCTATGATTTAAGTCTCGAAAGCTTTTCCGCAAACTTCTCCGTAATGGAATTCTGTTTGCTTAACAAAAGCATTTTCTATTCATTTCTGTTCATATTTCATTCATTTTATTTTCTATTTTTGTATTCTCTGCACTTTACGTAATTCCTGTGGATAAATTAACTACATCTACGATTGTACGATAAAAAAAAGTCAAAAGATATAACGGAAAAGAAATCGTAGAATTTCTTTCGTGAAAAAAAAAATACAACGAGCTTTCGCGCAAGCTCCCGAATTGCATCGCGGAAAAATCGGATGTTTTTCAGCGTAGAAAATCGAAGCCGTGCATCACTCTCGACTAAGGATCACCGCTGAAAAAATAAATCGAGCTAAACTCAATTTCACTCCTGATAAATCGGCTGCTTTATCCGCGCCACTCGCCACGCAGCAGTCACGCGATTATGTTTGTCTTTGACATGTCAGAGGAGCCGCGGGGTGCATTGCTCTAACCTACTGTAACTGGGCTGCTCTACTTCCCGAGCAATCGCAATAATTAATTTTCAACTCTTATTGAAATTAAAATTGAAACGACGATTTGTTAACTTATCAAGGAAAATTGCCGGCAATCTAAACTTTTAAACTCCATGCAGTAGGAAGCTATTTGACATTAATTCGAAAGTATCGGTCAATCAATTAGCCTCGCTCAATGTAATCAATCTGCGGGCATTGATCAAGTGATTGAAGCAATTTTCCTTAACGAGAAAATTTTCTTGAAAAATAAAAAAAGAAGGCTGCAACGTAGTCTGCATTTTTCACTGCTGCACCCGAACGTATTCCACAGGTGGTCCTAATTACGTACGTGTGTGAGTGTCAGGCTCGGAATCTCGGATCGATCTGTTTTTGCGGGAGAATTGGGATCTACGACCCCGAAACGAGCACAAGGGTGGCACGAGTTGCGAGTCGACTCGTGCAGGGTTGTGGATATATATACGCGCTCGCGTGTCGTTCGCCGGTTCGGCAGTGTACGCGGTTGTTTGCGCATATCACTCTCATTAAGCTTGGCTTTTATTAACGGTCCGCCTTCTCAATATTTGATAAAGCATTTCCCTCGTGCTCGTGGTTCGAGGCCCGTTCAGGAATCGGGGTTCGTACATACGTTAATTTTTCCATCGTTTTAGTGTATTTTTTTGGTATGTTTTTCTTCGCTTCTTTGACGCGTGTCTTTCGAGATAATGATCATTCTTAATGAGGTTCTGTTAATGTAGTTAAACGTCTTAATATACCTCCGAGTACACTGGTATAAGTGAAGTACACACAAATAATTGTGACAATAATAAAGTTGTCAATGCGATTATTTCGAGTTTTTTTTTTAACTTGCTTTCGTGACCAAAGATGTAAACTAGTGCCATGGTTAATTAAGCTATCGGATTTAAACGAAAATATTCACTTACCCGAACGATTTCTAAGACACACGAGGATAATCGATTCATTTTCTCTGTTTATAATAATAACACGCGGTAATACCGAAATCTTGCTGTCACACATTAATGTTTATTTGAGCGGCTCTATATTGCCTCTAATACATCGTGGAATATGAATAGCCTGAAATAAACAAAAGCAACCTATTTAATGAATCTGAAACAAACGCAATGTCGGTCGCCGCACTTAAAAATATAATTTCGTAATATTAAAAAAAAAAAGCATTCAAGGATCCTTCCAGAAACTTTTTTACCTGAGAAATTATATCGTCCCTTTAAACTGCATCGGTCGTCAAAAAGTTTAGAGTATAAAGAGTCGATTACGAGATTCACCCCAAAACCCAATTTTCCCGCGGCGGAAAGCTCGCTATCGCATATACCTCGAAATCGACCTGTCGCGGAAACGCAAAGCGCGAAACTGGGTCTACGCGATCCAGCGGCCACGGGGGGGTCATCGATTCCGCGCCGCTTCCTCGCGGGCTAGACACACCGTGGCACCGACGCGGACCTCGTTTCACCGCGGTTTCTAGTCTACGCGACCGCAGGTAACCACTGATCCACTGAAATCCGAGTGGCTTTATTTTTTCACGTTATACCCTACCGTTTTGAGCTGCCTTATACAAGCGAAACGAAATTAATGTAAATGACATTATAATAAAAGAATCTATAAATTTCTTTAGACCGTCAATTTTATTTTTTAATTAACAATCAAACCCGAAATCCGCGTTAATTCATTTTCAAAACACGATCTCGAAGAGGCAGCTAGCAGTAACCGCGGGAAAACGTATCGCGACAAAACGACGCGGAGAAAATGCAAATTCTTTTTCCGAATATTTTAACCGGCTGGAACCGGTTCCAGCCGCCGGCTCACTTGAACGCCGCAACGCGCGCTTCTTCCATTCCTCCCGCGGCAATAAGCGCGAGTCCATGCGGTCCGTAAGTAGCCAGCGTAACGGTAAACACTTGCCACCGGCGTCGGTGATGAACTTTCGAATGCGCACAAGGTCTAGGTAATTTTTTTCCTGACACTGTACACAGGCGCGCACGTGACTCCACGGATTTCACGACCCCCTATATATACAGACTATATACCGATCCGATTGCGACGAGCGTCGCGCTTTCGGACGAGATACGACGATCGGAGGAAACGCGAAACGTTCGCTCAATTTTTTTTTCTTTTTTTTTTTGTTAAATTTTTAAGTGTCTCGCGAGTCGTCAACTTTCATATACTCGGATTGTAAATTCACACGAGGAAGCGGACAGCGGCCTGTCCGCGCGCGAACGTTTATATCGTAAAGATTAAGGGCTTCCTGCGCGGCGACGCTAATTTTAACGACATGATGATGTACGTTTCGCCTCGCCGTGGATTTTATCAGCCGATGTATACTGTAAATCTCCGAGTAGCCGCGCTCGGTACGACTGGTCTTGGGGGATAAGCTTGAGGCGAACGCGCGCGCTCTAGGTGCCCCTTGCAAAGAGCGCGTGATTCATCGTAGCCGAGCGGAGTGTACGAAAAAGTTTTTAGACGTCGACGTGACTCACCTCGCTCCCGATGCAAACTGCACGCTCCAAGTGAACTCGCATTTTTGTCGCCTTCGCCGTAGTTGTCGATTCGCGTTCCCTCTTGTATATACTACATTCTTCAGCATTTTTGTTTTTTATCCAGCAAATTTTTTTCCCCGGCAAAGTGGCGCGCAATGTCCTTTTTAGCTCAGTGAAAGTTTTTTCGTTGAATCGCCCGCTGATTGCTTTCTTGCTGAAAAATGATTGGTCAAAGTTTTCCAGCGTTTTTGCGGCTATAACGACTTGGGCGCATAAAAATTCGCCTTTCTTTTATACACACGATCGTTCCGCCGCAAACTGTCCTAAACAATCGAAAGTCTCCTTTTAAAATCCGTCAAACTTTCAATTTCGAGCGCAACGCGCAAAAAATGCGCCGCGTCACATTAGAAAGTTTATGTACGAGAATCGCCGGAACCCGATCGAACTTTGAAGATCCCCGCGACAAAAAATTGAAAAGCCTTACCCTCGTAGTGGCAACAAGTCGACGCGCCTCTTTAATTTCCCTCCTATACAAGCTGAGAGCTTGACTCCTTCGGGGGGGTGTGCTTTTCGTAAGCACTTCTCCGTTTCAAGGGGGAAAAAGTAAGTTCCCGACGTCGCCTATAACTGAATGTCGAAGCGGACGCGCGTGGCGCTTGCTTTTTCGCGCGCGTCGTCGCGAATTACCCCGGCATAGGAGGAGCAGCCTTGAGGAGAAAATCGCGCGTGACGCGAGTACCAGATGCTCCGAGACGGCCTTCTTTTTCACGATCGAGCGGGGGATGCCTCTTACGTGCGCACAGGCACATCGGCTTTAATTATGCGTAATTTACTTATTTAGCGCATCTCTCAGTGCGCGCGAAGTGTCGCGCCTTTTCGACGCCACGCTTCCGCGTGCGTCGGGGCGTGTTCGCCTATTAATTTTTTTTTTGCACATCTGGCGTGCCGAGTTGGCTCTTTTATTGATTTACGCGAGGTCGCGTTGCTGTCAAAGTAAAAAAGAAGAGCAGGGTTACATGGGAATAACAGCTTTTGTGGTCGACCGCACAGGCGATATGGATCTTCACCCGAGGGTTGTATATCAATTCTAGAGCGTAGTTCTTAATTCAAAGGAAATTCTATGTGTAAGCGGCCGGGTGGATACATATCAGGCTTGATAAGAGTAGTGGACGAATTGTTTAGCTTAATCAGTCAGCTAATTTCTCGGCGTTTGCCGACAGTCAACCAAACCGCCGACAGTCTTAAACAAACTATTAGTTCGAATTAATCGCCTGTGCACTCTACCTTCGGCAGTGAATTTTTTAATTTTGTTTAAAGTGCTGGTCCCCACCTTAATTTGTTTAATAGATTTTCCAGTCAATAAGATAAAAAACGCAATTTTTCCACTAGAAGCGATATCAAACTTAGAGGGGCGGGGATGGGATTAATTCACAATCGCAGGATAACGTTGAACATACAAAATTTTCGAACATGCAGTAGCTGGAGTGTGGTAAGCCCATGGCAAATAAGGAAAACTGCGACTCATTTCCCTTCTTCTCTGCAGTAGTAAATGATGTTCGCGCGGAGGGAAGGGGAGCCTCACATAGAACAAAGAACTAATCTATGACTAGGGGTGCATGTCGAGCGGGCTACAACCCCGCATCTTCTTTGTGCAGCGCAGTGGGTGTTTTTTCACTCGGAACTCCGTCGGTCGACTAATAGCTATGCTTATCGCAGCTTCGTCGTTTCGGATTTTCCTCTTTTCTTCCGCGGCTTATCCTGCGGATCACTATCTTTAAGGGATAGCAGAGACCTGTCACGGTTCAATTCATCCTCGACTGTTCAAATGCTTAACAATTCGTTTGCAAACCTGTTGAATCGCGATTATCAACGATTTTGCCGAAGCAAGAAAAGAGCCGTAAAACTTAAGCAGATGTAATTTACGATCTGCTGCTGACGAAACAAATTATGCGGATAATAAAGTTTGCTAACGAGAATGCACAAAAAAAAAGAAAAATTTTTTTTATTAAGAATTTGAAACTCGTGACTCGCGTAGTATGCAAAACTTAAGTTGCTTTTCTAATGCGATAAAGAGACAGTGTGTGCACTGCCATCTTATCTTATCGGCTAAATTTAGCTGCGCATCATTACACCGCAGTGTGCGTTGCATCGAGCACGCGCGATCTTACCTGCGGTCAAGTTGGCCTAGGGCGTGTCGGCATATCCATCGCGATAATTGCTCATCAAACACGTGACGACGTCGATTGCGGAAAGGAAATAAAAAGAAAAAAATATTTACGCTTATCCATATTTCCTGCAATTTTTAGTTAATTTACTAACAATTAGGCACTGACCTTGAGCGAAAATAAAATCACGAAATTATTGTATAACTAATTATCGCGAGGCACCTGCTCGTTTCTATTTAAAAAAAAAAAAAAAAACAGCGTTCGAAAAAAATGTGTCCCTTATCTCTGCCATTTGACATTCCAGCTGGAAATTCTCTTATCGGCCTGCTTATCGGCCCCGCACGAATTTCTGTTTTATTTACATATTACGTCGAGAGCCCATCAGATTCATACAAAAATATTTACGCAGCTAAAGAAATTTTCTCAATGTTACAGTCTAATCGCGCGAGTCTAAAATGCCTCTTGAGCCATTTGTACGAAGACAGTCTCCGCGTAGGAGAGTTACACGTCGAGTGGCTTGTCGCGCCTAATAAATTTTAACTCCACGAGAGCCAATTACAATTTATAACACTCGGCGTCGACAATAACTTTGTCGAAACGCTGCAGCGTTTATCATAGCCTACCTCCTCCCCGACCGGCGAGTAAAATACTGCCGCTCGAGCGTCTTGAGAAGGACTGTGGGCTTTTTCCTCGGTCCTACGCACATTCTTGGGAGGGGACGAAGGGTGTATATCCCTCCGAGCGGAAAATTATATCTCGAAAGAAAAACCTACCGCAGAGTCGTTTAACTTTTTTTCTTCCATTGGATTGACGCCAAGGTAATAGATAAAAGTGGCCGTATTTTTCTAAGTAGGAAGTCCGCGAATTAAGTCACAGGCTAATGAGTAAACACCCGTGAGTAAGATGTTCACTTTCGCTCTGCTGGATCATCTCGCAATTTATTTAGAAAGAAAATTTTTCGCTCTGCCGCTCGTGTGTGTCCTTTTGTTTAGCCGAAGATAAATCTAAGATGCCGTGGGCTGTCTGCGTCCGTCCCTGGCTAATTTTGTTCTACATTTTTCTAATTCTAATTTGTTTTTTGAAACGATGATGTTATCTTTCAATATTATTTAGAATTACTGCTTAATCCTAGGATATGAGGAGTAGAATACTGACTTAGCAGTTTTCTGTCGCCATCTTCGTGGAGCCGCTAAAGTCTACCACAGCAAAATTCGATTAGAAAAGTTCCACGGGTCTGGGAAAACTGCGTAAAATGATCAGGCAAATTTTTTATTTCCAATTTGATCGAATTCCAGTACATCCGATAATGATCGTCCTTACGTGCTCGAGAAATTTATTGCTCAGGCTGACCGTCGTATATCATCAGCAGCGGCGGCAGTGAATCTTGATAATCGAAAGCTTGATTTATAAGAGGAGGTAGTGCGTAATTGCGTTCCCTCCGAAATATTTTTTCGCGCCCGGTCGTTCACACGAGCTGCCGATAAACCGCAGCGGAACTGCATGAATCGTCGCATGACCGAATAATCGGGAGCACGATAAACCGCGCAATGCGGACTTGACAAATCGCGTTTCGTGATCAATACACTTTGTAACGGATGTCACCGAAATACGCACAGTCGCAATCCGACGCATCGGGCTTTCCGGACAAAGGGGAATATCTGCCCACGCGCGGCATTCCCACACCCTAAAACAATCTTCCCCCTCGAGAGAGACTAATATTATATAGGGTTAGAGAAAAATTCCGTGCTTTCTGGTGCCTTCTGCGCGTTGCGTTTCTTTCTTTGTTCTCCAGGGTCAATGCAAACATTCGGACAAGCGCGCCTTTGAGATATCGACTAGTGTACACCTCACACCCATTAATTTTTCTTTTCCACTGTAAGTTCCGTGAAAGTTCCAAGGTCGCCGTTCGCAACGTTCTCCCGAAGCGAACTCGTATAGGATGAGCTAATCAGTGGCTTTTTTCATTGACTTGCAAAAAGCTTTTAAAATTAGCCGTTCGCTAGATTGTCGCGATAATTTTTAACGGGTTACTTAGGAAAATAACGAGGCTTTCCTCGCAAGAGGTGCGCAAAGACAGTAGCTATCGCGTTGACAAGTCAAACAAGAGAGCGAAAAAATATTTTTCTCTTGGAATACGCTCCGCGCGGCCGGGTCTTAGATAAGGCTGATGAATTTTTATGTCGATCCCGCCGTCGTGTACACTGTTATAATGAATCAGCAGTCGCACGATGAATTACACGCAATGAGACGAAACAATTTATTTGCTATCTTTTAGAAATCCGTGCAAACTGTATATCAACGCGTCTTTTTACGCTTCGAGGCTGATTCGCGCTATTGACGTACAGACAATATTGGCGCGCGAAATTCTGCAGCAGGTTTTAAATCTATTAGCGGGTCACTTTGTTTGACTAGGACAGCTGAGTTTAAAAGTTTGCAACACCGTCGCTAACGTCTTTTATTAGAGCAATTAAAGCCAGCTTAATGAGCAATCACGCGCCTCTACACGCATTCGTTTTGCGTTTCTATATATATGTGCGCGTACGGACGTAAACTAATAAAGCGGCTAATGGCTCTGCAAATTATTACATCGATTGTTTGCCCGATATTTTCGTACTCAAAGAACGGGAAGCCGTTAAGTGCGACACGACCGTCTTTTTTCGTCCGCGCAAAAAACTTTCTGCTGTTTTTAAAACGGTTTTTTTTTATACAAGCCGTACGCAGCTGGTTAACGTTGCGCGATATTACCGTCGTCGCAAAAAACCTTACGAGAAATTACCCAGATGCGTTGTCGAGGGAAAAAATACATCACGTCAAGTTACATCCTTCGAAGTTTGTGCATTAGAGAATCTTCTGGGCACGCCTATAAAAGAAAAGGTGATGTTTTTCCATTTAATTTACGTAAGAAACGAGATTTCATTCGTTCAGGACGAGTGATTTTATTTATGCACGAACCCCGGTAAACAGATAAACGTTCCATGCGAAACTTGGGCATATTGGCTTTTACATAAGTGTAAGCTAACGTAATCGATGTCGTTCCTTCAGTTTGCATATCATGAATACCAAACTATAAGTTTTTCCTTTATTGTGTACGGAACTGCCGAACCGTTCACCTCGAGCCCACGCAATCCTCCTGAAATGCTCAATTACCCTGGCCAGCTGGAACAAACGGCTAATAAGCGAGCGCGCAAGCTCAATGAGCGACAATAAACTCATCCACTTGTGCGCTCGAATTCACCTGCGTTTATCATTCGGGTGCGGCTTCTTCGGCGCTCCTTTTGTGCGTCGCGCGCGGATGCTGCTTTGATGGAGCAGCTTGCCTCGCTCCGGCGTTGTGCAAGCCTCGGGAGCTTTTATTGTTCTCGCGCCGCGCGGCTAATTCGAAGACAACGGCTGGCCCGAGAAGCGGCCTGGTGACATTTGACGTAATCGTTGCGTTTGCCGACGGGTGCACGTGCCCGAGTGCTGCTTAATGGACGAATTTGACTTGACGTAGGTGCCGGCGCTTTTTTTCGTATTTCATTGTTCGGTAATGAGTAGCGCTTATACTTATCGCGCCGTCGACGTTTGAAATTATAATTTAAGACTTTTGCCCGTTAATTGACTTGAGTGGCATTTTAAGGATGGGATCTCCCCGCGCTCGACAATGTAACAGCCGAAGCTTGAAATTAGCTGTTCGCCGAAACTAAAAAATGAACAAAAAAACGAAAAATGATTTAGTACTCGACAGGTGCATTATCACGGACTCACTCGCGAGTCGAACTCAGGATTGACCTTCCACTCCGCGAGTATAATAAAGTAGCCGGAAGGCGCGGAATATATTCCTGACAAAACAGCTTCACGGCCACGCTCTTTTTTTTTTGCTTCTCTCTCCGACCGACAATCCGCTTGTCTGAGCGTAGACGAGTGTCACCTACTTTTTGTCCGCACGACGAACAATTAAGCGATAGCGGCGCGTTATACATTTTTTTTTTTTAATTTCGAACCGACGGAGTAGCCTGCGGCGACCTTGATTCCGCGTACAGTATACGGCAATCGGCTTTTTGCAAGTCGTTCTCGTGCACCTTTCGGAAATCGGCGCGTATGCGAAATATACCCTGCAGCAGCGATTCGTAGCGGTCGAAGGAAATTCAGCCTAGATTTAGAGCACGGCTTACGCGAGGCCGCGTATACATATCGAGCGAGTCAAGAGCCTCGCGCGAGGTCGGCACTGTTCTTTGAACCCTCAGGCTATTGTTGAACGAGTTCGGCTGACCATATCGACTTTGTAGATTTTGTCGACGTAACGATGATTGTCTAATTTTTTTTTTTTTTTGCATAATTATAACCTTTTTTTTACTACCAGAAGAAAGTGTTACGCCTGATCGGTAGCCCCGATGGCGATCGGTTCATTAGCATGCGTTACTAGGCACTTCCGAGTTGCAGGTGTGCCGCTGCGCGTGTTCGGCCTTGAGAATAGGAAGGAAGCGCGCCATGGAAGGAAAGTTGAGTCTACTACCTCGGTACGTCTGTTAATGAGGTTAATTGGTCAATTTTTTTTCTTTTTTTTTTGCTGATATCATTAGGTAGGTGTATTTGAGATTAATTAAATATACGCTGAATTTTAACGAAGTTATGCAGGAGATCGGAATGGACAAACATATAGATAACAGCGTTATAATTATTCAAATTAACGTAAAATTAAAGCGCACCTACCGGCGTTTTCTATACTTGTTAGTGTACGACTACACTGTGTATCTATACTTTAAAGACCGGCGGTATGAACTTTTTTTACAACTGTCATTAAAGCTCCTTTCAAAATAACAATCGTAATCCTTTCAGAATTTCCACGCGAAAAGGCAAGGTTAAAAAATACTTCTCCAGGCGCTGAACCCTCCGGCTCGAAATCACAAGTCGTGCAACTTCTGTTTGTCGATTTCCCAACTGTACAAACACAATAAAAAAGGCAATAGTCGTATCGGTATTTACAAGACCACGTGATGCTCGCCGATTGCGCAACCGTTCAAGGTGCAAAGATGCGATGTTTATCCATCGGAGACGGCGCACGCCGATTCGCAACACGTGCGGAATTATCAGCGAACGCCGCGCGGACACATGTTTATTCATAGTCGTTCGCTTGATAAAAGGAGTGCGGCGCCGCGGTCACGTGAATCGTCACACTGAGCTCGACTTTCCTCGAGAGGTTCGTATGTACGCGCACATCGATCGTCCGAGTCGCGTGATTTATAACCAATTCGGCGGTCGCGAGCTTGTTCACGCTCCACTCAATTATATATATTCAAAATCGAGATTTGTAAAAGAATTTTCATAAAACTTTCCGATCGGCATCACGAGTTTCCAAAAGCAAGAGAATTTTTTCGTTCCTCGTTCGCGGAACAGCGGATATGTTCTCAAGCTCCCATTGTCTTCGGAGCTTTATGTAAGCCCGCCACCACTTAGCCACGAGTCGTAAATTTTTTTCACGCGTCACTCGTTTATCGTTCTTTTTTTTGAGTTTGATTTACGCGCGCTTGTGTATATGTACATATATTTATATGTTTATCGAGAGCGGCGATGAGGATCGCGAAAAGCTTGCCGATTTCGTAGGAGCTTGCGTGAGGCAGGAGAGAGGAGGGGGCCCGGTCGCTCGCTCGATCGCGCCGGCGGAAGCGCGCACTTAAATATAAATGATGCCTCGCCGCGGCTCCTGGGGTCGGCTTCCATGCGCTCCATCAGCGAGCGATCGAATTGCCGGCCGCACGCGTGCATCGATCATACGAGGCGCGGGGCTCCGCGATTAGACTGACGCGTCGCGACGCGGTCTCCTCCGATTTCCGATGCCTCGGCGCGATTGGAGGATTGATCATCCGCGTAATGTCGTAAGATTAAAACGATAAGATACACACAGTTCATTGGCAAGTTTCTTCGAGTTTATTTTCATTGTTTATTTTTTTTTTTTATTCAACTCGTCCGTGATTCAACTCATTGATGATTGCGGTTGATATGAAATTGGGTATTCAGTCCGAGTTGATAGCTGGTAGCGAGTATCCCATTACAATCGTTATTCCGATCCGCAGATATCGCTCGTCTCGGATGCAAGGAGGATTAATCTAGTTTCTGAAGTTCGATCAATCGGCGATCTTGTTGTTTTCCATTACCCGGTCGATTTTATACGGACGGGCTTATCAATATTCCTTTTATTACCGACAATTATTTCTGAACTAGTTGTGGAAAATTAGCGGTTTATTGGACGATGTTATAGTCGGCTTTGCATAACCTTTTGCTTCGTCCAGACGGAAGGTCGACAGTCCACTGACCTACACTCATTCAATGTAGAATAAATGTGTAATCGTGGCATTTACCGCAAGATAATAGCTGCTGCACTATTAATCTCGTGGCTTACATCGTTAATGCAAATGCACACACTCGAAGTTACACAGAATGCTATTTACTCGGTGTATTTCTGCGCTGTTACAACAATAATAAAGTCAGCAAATAATTATACGGAACAGCTGATAAAAGACGCTTGGTGTACGCGCGAAAACTCCGTGGCCCCCTTCAATTGCATCTGCGTGACATCTGGGATGATTCATCCGCTGCCTGTGACCTTGAGTAGGCTACCGACTGTGCAAATTACCCACACCGCCTGTAACTGCGTTTTTTTAATGAGACTTAAAAAAATTATTGCGAGAGCTTTTTTTTTAAGAATGTAATTTTTTTTATCTCCGTATCGCGCGACTCGACAGGAAGCGATAGAGGCCCGTCGAAAAATCGTGCGCGAGCGCGTGTAATTCAATCGAAAATGTACCTCCATTGTTTTCGTGAACGTGACAAAATTTTAAGCCGTCTCACGTGCCTTCCCCGCAAAGCCTAGCGCACAAATCATTGCTGTTTTGTTTCAGCTAAGAAAAAAAAAAAACAGAAAGATAAAAAAAATTTATTGTTATATTACAAGAGGTAATTATCGCGCTTTTACGTATCTCGAGCTGATTACGCCTACAGAATCGTGTATTTGTGAAATTACGACCTAATAATCGTACAGGCGGATTTACTATTGGGATAACGAGGTACTAACAAATTTTATTGAAGCTCGGCACAAAGGGCTTGGAGAACTCCGCTAATGCCTAACTGGCGATTAATTTTGTTTCTCCTTAACATAAATTTATTATTTGAACCGTCTAAGGCCGCAGGGTGATAGGGAACTCCCCTGCGTCACGGGGATCCCTTGTGTTTTCCGAAAAAAACTTTTCCACTCCCGCGGGAGGAGATCGGAGTCACCTTTATCCCATCCGGCAATATTTCCTCAGCAAGTGAAACTTCGTCGTCGCTTCGCACGAGCTTCTTTTCCTCTCGCCGGAACTTTAAGCGACGAAACGGAGGATAGATTTCTCGTACCGGAAGATGAAGAAAAAGAAAATTGATTTCGGGCTTGTAACTGTAGACAATGAAGGGATGACTTGCTAAATGTCGATTTAATTTTGGAGTCACGGGTGCTTCAACAGCTGTTCAGTGACCACACTAATCACATTGATCGCGCGTTGGGCAATTAGTGTTTTTCGGAAAATTTCCCTGAGGACGCTTTAAAAATACTCTAATGGGATTGTTTTTCTTTTGCGTTTCAGGACCAAGCACATGGGTGTCGAAATTCCCGATGGCCGCGGGTTCGCGGCAGAGTCCAGTTAACATCGAAACGGACCGCGTGGAATCCGATCACGAGGCTCTGTTGAGCAAACCCCTAAGATGGAAGTACCCGGCGACGGCTTCTCGCAAGCTCGTCAATCCGGGTTACTGCTGGCGAATCGACACCGATGGCGAGGGTACCCGTAAGTATATATAATTCTTAAATACTTCTATATTTTGGATTTTTTCTTTATTTTTTTATTTCTATTTCTGTCGCATAAGTATAATGAAGTGTACTTAAAAAATAATTCAAAATATTAACGCGATTTAAAATATTGTTAAAATCTTTTTAAACTGCATGTATTACTACTTAAAATTTGAATCGATTTTTTCAAAATTCAAGATGAAGAGTAAACAAGTTTCTGAACATTTTAATTCCTTTAAGAAATAATAGTATAAACGTTGAAAAACAGAATGTCTAGAAAGCTCCTCGATGTACTTGAAATTCAATTCAAAGACTCGTTACTTTAACAATAATAAGAGTCTTTACGTTACATGACAGACCAACCCGTACGACAATTCCTTAGAGTACAAATGACGTCGAGTGTACTCGTTTGAAATAAATTGACAGTTATATATTACTTTTGCTCCATTGAATTTTAAGCTTTTTAGTAATGACATACCTTCAAAAAGATACAATTGTGCTTTGCAAGTCGAATAATTTCCTCTCACACAATTGAGCGTAAAAAATAAAAAAAAATAAACTTGAAATATTAATTGCATTGGTACATTGAGTCAATAAGCAAGCAACGTGCGTAGTGTATTGGCTGTGACGAAAACTTAACTCATCGGAGAGGCTCCGCGTGCATAAATGCATAAATGATTCGTCTTTTAGATGCAACCTTCGCAGCTCAACAATAGATGCAATTCCGACTTGAAGGCCATAATGATTTTATATTTGGCGAGCTCGAATTCAAAAGACATCAAACGCATCGCGATAATCTTTATTGCACTACTAAACTTCTTTTTTACCTGCATAATCTCCCGTTTAAATCGATTCTTTTCCCGCTTCAGTAGGAAAAAATAGCGAATACACGAGTATTTATAGCTCGCGCCGTTGGATGACGATTTTTCACGACAAATGACGTTACGTTATTAAAACAAAAAAAAAAAACAAAAAAAAAACTGAAAATTGATTCTAGAAGGAACAAAATTGAGTAGCCTTAACTGCTCGTAAATCCAAAAGAACGTCTTCGTTTTGCAACCACAATTTTCGCACCGGACTTCCATAAGCCCGACTCGAAAAACTTTTTTTTTTTATCATCGCTCGGGATTAGTTAACGAGTTGCGCAATGGCGCGGACTAGTAACAGTGTAACCGCGCGCCATTAACCTCAATAAGTCTGAATAAAATAAAGTACGCAGCGATCGAAGCTTAGGCGCGCATAGCGCTTTAATAAAACGCGGAGAGACGAGTTGGAGCTTTTTTTATTTCCTCTCCGCCGGTGGGACAATTGGCGCATATCCCTCCAAATACAGACGACGTCGCAGGGACCTTCACGTAGAAAAACGGCGAATTTCGGTATCCCGTTGAAAAAGTTTTCTGGAACTTGAAGAGAAGACGTTGAGATAAAGTCCCAGTGTGACTCTCCCGTTGCCTAAGTCCGGTAACGCGAGCGATTCTGTACTTTTTTTTTGCGCAAAAGAGCCCATTGGTCGCGCGACGCTTAAAAATAAAGAGCGATTATGTGTCACTTAGTCTAGGCGTTTAAAATTTGCTCGAGTTGAATAATATGAACGAAAGTACGCAACGGAATTATTTCTTTTCCTCGGAGCGGTGTCGCTTTGATGCGTACGAGCACGTAGTAGCCACAAACGATGTAATAGATTGCGGGCTTTTATTTAATGTACGAGGCACATACATAGCGGCTCTATAGTCAATAATAATACGCTCACTATATATGTATTTCAAGAGCGAAGCAGCAATATTGAAGCTGAACTTGAACGTTCACCCTCATCGTGGGTGTTGGAGCAACGTAACTCTTTTTTTTTTCTTGCTTTTTTTGTTCTTCAAGTGGAAAATCAATTCCATTTTCTGGAATACTTTTGCTAACTCACATTTAATCAAATTATATTCTTTTTTTTTCTGGAAAAAAGTTTAGGATAGACATTTGGTCGTAGGGTTGGCTGTTAGTTTCGTTTATTATTTCGATTGGGCAGCAATGCGTGGGAATTGACTATTAGTTACGATTGAGAAACGATTCATACGTGGCTATAGGTGGCGCATCTCAATTTATAATGTAATCGAAGAGGAGGCGTCCGACGACAGCTCTTGTGCAATTTATCGTGTCAGCGACACTTCCGTTGATATGCCCGTTCCGTTCAATGGCACGTCTTACATTTTTTTTCGCACGTGCCGTTCATCATGCCGAAAGTGCATTTCGGCGCTCTTCAGGATAAGTTCGTAGATAAAAAAAACTGTTTTTATCAATTTATCAAGCAATTTCTTTTTAATTCACTTAAAAGGTTTATCTTCGTCATTATATATCTGAAGTATGTTTAATTGAGAGAAAAAAAGATAAGTCGGTGTTTGCCGATGATGAATAAGCGCGATATGATGCGCATCGGCAAACTTTTCACGACTGAAAAGATTCTACTTGTGCATGCCGCGCGCGACAAGGACTACCAAGTATTCATTGTCATAATTTATTGGCCAACTTCTTGCGCTCGAGAATTTAATCCGTCGACGAATTTGCGCTCCACGGAGAATCGGATAAATCTGCCGAAGGATCGAGTTGCTCCTCCGGTGCGTGAGAAAATTCGCAAAGGTATAAAGCAAACTTATTCACGTCGGCTGTTAAATTTAACGGTCGAATATAGCCATGCTCCGGAAAAAATTAATTTCGGATAGTTAGCGCATTCCACGGTTAAATGCACTCGAGATGTGCGATTTATCGTTTCGCCGATTTCTCGGAGCTTTCAGCGTGCTCCTTATCTCTCGCAGTTTACTTTGCGTCGTACGCACGGCAATAATTTTACAATTCACTGCAGATAAAGAAAAGTTAATGTTGTACTATCAACTGCAGACATTACCGCTTATTAACTGGCGGATCGACGGTTAAACAAACGAACCTGTAGCGGCGAAAATTTACGCTTGAATGCTCGCACGGGTTATGAAATTTTTTTTTTTTTTTTTTATACATTTAATTGCTTTACGCGATAGGTTACATTACTTTACCTAGGCTAATAATATATATTCCACTGCCTACTTTGGCTTTTAAAAAATAAACCGAGGAAAGATAAAAAGGGGCGATACATTTCCATGGAATAGTGGCATTATCCTCGAGTTGGCACACAAACATGCAAATCTCCAGTAATCCCTATACGCGCGTACGCGGGACTGTTTCAGGTCTCACAGGCACTGGAAAGCAAGGTAAAGTAAAAAAAGAGGACTCGGCCGTTTGAAGATGAATCGCGAAGATATGCCGGCCCTGCGCGACCTTCGGCCGTTTCGGCCGAGGGAAAACGGTGCAATACTTAATACACTTTCCGCGATTCGCGTGCTAAACAAAAGTCGGCTTCCGATTCTCGTAAAACGAAATAAATTTGCGGATGCACTGCATTTTTGTCTTTTCGAAATTGGACTTACAACTTCGATCGGTGTTTTTTTTTTACATTGAACCACGATCAGCGACGGGAAAGTTCGAATCCACTATTTGGACGAACGAAAGAAATTTCCGCACGTTCGATATTATCGATTGGAATTTCCATGCCGCTCAATTGCATTAGTTATCGCGTACCACGACAGTGCTTCTGTAGGCGTACAGTGACAGTATGCTAGAAAAACAAGGGTATCGAGTTAGGCATTCGAATGTAAATCTGTTATCCGAAGTCGTTCTAGCCTGCACTGGTGTATGCATGAATGTCTGAGTGGAATTCTATAACACAGCTGTGAGCTGGGGTCATGTTGTTTCGCAACGCCTGGGGTTGCTTAGTCCGGGATCAAAAAAAAAGCTTCCTGGAATAGTAGAAATTTTCTAGACTGAACAAAAAAAAAAAAAAAAAAAATTATAAATGACTGTATACCGTTTTGTTTTGACCTTTTCCGTGCACAATGGACCGTGAGTGTGCGTCACACACATTACTATCGCTCGGCACGCTGCTAAACAGCGAAAAAAGTCAAAAGTCATCCCGTTAAAATCCACGCCTCTCTCCATCATTGATCCGTCATTATGGGATATACTTAAAAAAGCTCCTTCGGCGCACGCGCACTTCCCACCATTGTGCCACTCACAACCGCGTAAACGCACACGCACTCTCGTCTTCAACGCCTAGTCATCTATCCTGTGGCCGATCTCGACAGTGGTCATTTACAGAAAGGCGCACACTTCGTTGACTTGCGTCACTGCGAGATCGCACCTCCGGCCAAAAAATAAGCTACCGTCTCGGGTTATTTTTTAATATCCTCTCATCGTCGCAGATTTCGCGCAGCAGTCAACATCGACCCGAGGCTTGCCTCTTTAACCGCTAAAGGCGCCGCTGGCCCGGCATTAAACGGAAAACGCAAAGCCGCTCAAAATCCCTCGTAATCGTGCGGTGAAGACTTGATGGGCCCGACCACATTCAAACTTCGATCTTAAAATTTACGGCGCGGCACTCCGCACATATTTTTTTCGCGAGGTTTTCCCTGTCACCGATGACTCGACGCGTTCGAAATCTAAATGATTTTTGCGCAACCCACGCGTGGCACGCGAAAATTCGCGAGATCGAGGAGCGCCGCGTTGCATATTTACGAAGTCAAGAACGCGCTTTTTGGGAAAATAGACGCGGAAAAGAAGCTATTCTATAGATAAGCATATTGCCTTTGAGCGCGCGAGGCTCTCAGTGCATATAAAGACGTATGTATAATGAAATCTTTGCAGAGGTCGCTAATTTGACACCTCCACTGCGAACGACTTTATTTTTAATTGTGACGACGGTGCGCCGCTGCGCTAAATGTTAGCTGGAACGAAATGCTGACTCGGCCGGAGCGTGGCGAACTCGGCATTACACGTGCTCGATACGCCGTTTTATTTCGATCTTAATTGACGGTTCTATTAATACGATATGCGCGCATAATTTTATTGAGATTGAGCGTTAATTGGTCTTTGCAGACACTTTTACAGAGCTTCTCTTAGAAACTCGTTTGATTTCCTTATTGCGCCGACTTGATTCTGGAACAGTTATGAGCTTAACTTCTTTTTTTTTTATCGCAGGTGAATATTGATTTTTCGCAATAATGTGACGTGGTTTATTAATGTTAAAACATTGTAATTTGGTGCTGCAATTTTCGCCACTTTATTCGATAGTTACAGCTGTTCATTATTTATGTATGCTTCAAAAGCTCCGTCCACTTTACACTTTTAAGTAATTGCGTCAAATAGTAACGTGTCTACATAATTTTTCTTTCTTTTTTACCCTTTCTATTCAGTTATTTCAAAATGAAACATTTATTTTTCATAACTCACCTATTTTCTTAAATTAGTGTTACTACATTGATACATATAACGGATTTACAAAGTGCGTATTTTGTATTCTCATACTTAATTAATTAAACAACGAAACTAAGCTCCAAAGTGATAAGAATGCATTCACGAAATAAGGTCCCTCCCATTTATCTTATCACTCCTGCTCTTATCACTAAGTTATTTCTTCGGCTATCGATTTCCTCTTCCGTAGTAACAAAACACGTTACGTTTTATGCACCACTGTCTAGATTGAAAAAGGCTCCCCCTCCCCTATCAATTTTGCATGATTCCCCAATGTCAAGAATGATAAAAATCATCGCCTCCGCATATTCCCCCTCAACAGGATCGTTCTAACGGAGGCGTATCGGACTATTATAGTAGTTGAGCTTTCCTTAGCGTCAATAGGAGAAAAAGCCTAGTTTCGGGCCAATATCCCGATCCAAGAAACCTGGCAGGTATAGCCATTAACACGGAATTATTGGTCATTCTTGCCCGCACGTTGGATATAGATAACTGCGATTATTAAGATGAGTTCACTGCGCGGAAGATGACGATTACTATACTGTCTTGTCTGTCCCCTTTTTTCACATCCTATAGGTCGAAAATGGGAGGTCACAAACCGTCTACGGATTCACTGCTTGACCTTTTCTCCCCGTTCGATCTCTCGCCGACGTCACGCGATCTGACGGACTCTATAATAGGGATCGTCATTCGATTTGGAGGTTTAGTGCATTTGCGAAAAGCCGATTATATATCGAATTAAAAAATGATTTATTGCGGAGCTGGGGAATCACTTCTCGAACACATTTTTTGGCCGTTGCTTTGTAGCTATATCCCCGATAAAAATGGTAATAGCGCCTAACTTGAAATGTTATCGTGAATATAAATTGGCAATTTCAATTTAATTTTTTTTCGAGCCAATAAGGCTTGTTTTTACTTGACAAGAGTTCAATGTTCTTTTATTTTTTTGTTTCAGTCCTTAGCGGAGGTCCTCTCATGGACGATATCTACAAGCTAGAGCAGTACCACTGTCATTGGGGCTGCAGCGATTCTCGAGGATCGGAGCACACTGTCGACGGGCAAGCTTTCTCCGGCGAGGTGAATAAAAAATTTAATTATCACATAACTCTTAAATTTCTTTATTTTTGACACATGAAATTTTTTGCACGATTACATCGCTTTGCGCACAATTAAACGCTAAAATGCCACCGCTTCTTGCTTACAAATCCATCGATCGCTCTTTCGCCATTCAACCCGATGATTATAAAATAGCGGCTAGAAACTTCGTACTTTTCTTTTACATTTTCATTGCAGTCGTAAAAAACCTTTTAAATTTACGCAAATTATTAATCGGAGAAAACAAAAATTACAAATCGAGAATCACGGAAAGCAGACAACGAAGCACAAAGGCAAAGCCGACTCCTCTCACGCGGTCGAGGTGAAAAATCGCTGACCGGCACGCAGACCACGAGTCACGACAGCCTTTAAATTGCCATATTTCTCAATCCCGCATTCGCCATCGTGACCCCACAACGCGCGCCTTCCCCTTCCATCAAGACTATCGTGCAATCCCACGTCTGCTCGGTCGGTTTTGTCTTTAGTACTTGACGATCAGCTGATAACTTACACCTTTTTCTCGAAACACCAGTCGCTTGTTTACACTACCCGGCCGTGATATCATCACGTTTCTTTTCTGCTCTCTCTCTCTCTCTCTCGCGATCCCTGAAACTGACGGGGTCGAATTAAAGCTTCGACAAAATATGTCCGACGAGTATAAACGAATGGAGCAAGATAATACGATCGTTTCTCAAGAGCAAGACAATTACGCGGCTATTCCTTTTGTTTCCTGCATTATTTGTTTATAATTAGTTACGCATGGTGCGTGCGAAAGCACAATTCCACCCTGTGTCGACGTCTCGCGCACGCTTGCTATTTTGTTGAAGCTTGCGCGAACTCATAAATACCCACAGATTGATTTAACATACTTACGTATAGAGGCGGAAAATTGTGATTGATACGTTACATGCTTCCTCGCAGTCAAGTCATCAAACTCATACGTCACAGAGAAATTTAGCAGTCGCGACTTTTATTTAACGGTTATATACCTACTGCTTTCCATGCGATAGCCTTTTTTTAGCTCTTCGATCAGCTCACGTGTCGCAGAGCTGCCAATTTTTCTCCGGACATAAACGATTATCGTTTAGGTGCGAAAGACGCGGGTTCATCCTCTGACGCGAAAAAGAAAATCATCTTTACTCGTTACATTCACTGACAAACGTTTTAGCGCATCGATTGAAGGGCCAAAAGTTCTTTGAGTTGCTGGTGTAAACGAGAAAAAAAAAATACGGCGCTTAGTCATAGTTCCCACGCTTGACCGGACTATTAATAATCCGCTGATGCGGCGGGTAATGGGCAGTCGCCCTTTACGTCTCGCGCCGCAGTAGCGAGCGGGCGCTAATTTATTCCAACGAGAGCGATCGGCTCCCGCAGTGCGCGCTACGCACTCGGATCGTCTCTGCAGCCTCCGGCCGAGTGGAAAACGAGCCACGGCTATCGCCAGGAGGTTTTTCCGGTTTAACGGGGCGAGTTGTTATTAATAAGACGCGAGAAGCGCGCCTGTGCGCTTAGGTGGAATGAAACGATAATGACGCTGCCGATACATTTTCCAGGTTCTATTTATCTCGCTCGAGGGGACTCTCTTTGCATTGCTCCTGATGCGACTTCGTTCTAGGTGAATGGAAATGTTGATTGAAATTTTTAACGCAAATTCAGTTGGGGGCTCGAGGCTTATTTTTATCGCAATTTCGAGTGATTTATCACTGTCGATGGCAAATGAATATTGCGTTTAACGAGAATAATCAGATCGAGAATTGAATAATAAAAGATCTTGGATGAAAATGCATGGTTTTTAAATAAGCGAAAATTTACGTCTCGGATATGGTATTTAAATTGTAAACGATCAAATTATTTAGATATTTATTGCTTATCTTCATAGTATTCTTTATTTATTTATCGTATCATCAGTAAATAGCCAACACACATTCTTACAACATTCTTAACAATTAAAATTTATTGTTGTACGAAAAATTAATATAAAGGAAAGTCGACTATCTAAATGTTAAATTGCAGTTGAACTACAGTTGATAAGAAAATAGCTGTTGCTTATACGTACGTATGGGTACGAAGCGAATTCAATAATTACTTAAATTGAAGACCATAACTATACACGTTCCATTACACTTATACAGTGCAGCAAAATAGCTCTACAATTTTTTCAGCTAATACCAATAATTATACTTAGAAAACGAGTCCAACGAAGGCAACATACAAAGTCTAAATTATTAACTATACTTTAGTCTAAAAATAAATATTCAGTTTATTTCTTCAATTACATAAGTTGTAATGCATGCACATATCCTTACTTCGAATATTATTGTCTAGAATATGAAAAAAAAAATACGGAATCCGGAATACGGAAAAACTGAAACAACGAAACAATCACGCGTTCAGCACGTGCACCCGCATGAAATTCGCTTCGTAGATTGTTAAATCATAATTTGAAAAAAATTGGCCACGAGCTCTCCGCGCGGGTGATTCATTTTATCTCCGAACTCCCATATCTCCGTTGGCGTGTCCAATTAAGAGCAGACCTGAGATAAATTTTCCTTTATTTACCCGTCAAATTTTCAGGCGTTCGGTGCGTATAATATAGACGTTGTATAAACAGGAAACGACTCAATTCCGCGAATGACTCTTACATCTTACGCGCCAATTTAATTCACGAATCGAGCCTGATGCAATCCCTAAGGCGGAATTTCAATGGTTTCGGTACACACCTCGCGGACTTTGCGTAAAAGGATTACGAAGATTGCGCTGTGGCACCTGTGTACATACAATACAGAATCGTCGGGTTTTCTTAGCATTTCAACAAATCAGTTTTCGCTCAATAATTTTACGACGGGGCTTTTCAGAATTTATTAAGGAAGTGGTTTCATTTAAAATTCGCTATTGATCGATGCGTAAATATTTAAACGCCCTTGGCTCGTGCGGACTGTTTGATTTAACGAGAAGGAGGGACGAAAATGACTTAGACGCCGGGTACTTTGATTTTTAGGTAAATGACGCAAACCTCATAGCGATAAACACTTCTATTTCCATCCTTTTGATGAAATGTCGGTAGAAACGGTCAATATTTAATTTGGCCATAAACGCGAAGGTGCGAAAGCGCATTCCCCGTTTTCATTCAGAAAGAGAACTGCGAATATTTCCGAGCGTAATAATACCGTCGACTGCGATAATCACAGGAAAATTTAAGTGGACAAATGGGCGGTCGTTAATTTTTTGGCTGGTGCAGGAGCCGTTAATTAAGAAGCGGTTTGAACCGGTATAAAGGAACGGAACTGCTACGACAGTTTCCAGAAACGATTGAACGTGCATTTGACCATCAATTGGTGGTATGTCGTTTCCTTATAACATTCTCAATTGTAACCTTGATACGCGGGGACGTTCGAGCGCGTCTTACCTAACTCACCCACGCAGCCCGGCATTTGTAGGGATTGTTGTGACAGTGTCGGGCAAACTAAATTATATAATAAGCAGGAATCGATTTTTCCGTAGCCGCATGTAAAAAGCTAAGCCGCTTACGCTCTTTAACCTTTATTTTCATATTTCAATATCGCGACCGATAATGATATTATAAAATAATAAAGTAGCATCCTTGAATAGAGCATCTTTTCATTAAATTACGCGGCTTCATTCAACAAACTTACGTAGCGCTCGCTCGAGACACAGGGATGGAAAAACAAGTGTGCAAAAAAATTTCATTCAACGAGGCGCGTTTCGTTAATTGTCGAGAATCGCGGAAATTTTTCAGCGAGCGCGCGCTTTCTCGGGTTGTGCAATGCGTGGCCGGTCAACTCTCGCGGTGCCGCGTGGCAATTGCGTCAGCGCGAAAAATCCGTTAATATTTTTTTAATCGCCAGGGAGAAAATTGTGGGAACTGGGGAGAGTCTTCTCGAGGGGTCCCCCTTGGGAGACGCGAATGTACTGTGACGTAAGCGCCTTCGAATCTTCACCGCATTCGTATATATAGACGCTTGATTTCTTTTTAGGCTGTTTTTATCGCGGCACTAAAACTTGTAGTATCGAAAGAAACGATACTATCGGTAAATAATGTAAGTGATTTCTTAATGTTCTCGTTGAAAAACATTTAAAATAAATATTAGTCATAGACACTTATATGTGTATCCTTCGTTTTCAGAAAAGTATAAATGAAAATTATTTTCCGCATACGTCGCAGGGCGTGGACGTCGAACGGGAGGAAAAAAGTTCACTATCTTTACGGAGATAATTATTCTCCGGTGTATTACCGAGTATACTTATCGCGTATGTCATCTTTCTGCGGATAAGATGTTGCCTTTAGGAGAGTATAATTGATAGTTCGAACGTTATACATTTTATTGGAAGGCACTGATTTTTCCTCGACTGAAAAGTTTTCCTCACTATCACGTGTGTTCTTTTAGGTACGAGATTATTTACTACGCGGTTGTAAACCAGTGGAATGTTACGTTCAATTTACGAGTGTGAGAGAATCATTAAAAGACCATTTTAGATGTTTTAATACCAATTTTTTATCGAACTTTCTATGTGGGTGTTTATATTTTTTTTTAACGAGCAGCTACGGAATATTCCAGCTGAAATAAAATTTATTAAAATGAAATATAATTATTATGTAATCCGAATTTAATGTTCGAATTATAATAAATTATGACATTAAAATATAATTAGGCTGATTAAACGGATACCGATCTTGAATTATAGATTATTACGGCTTACACTGCATTAACTCGTATAGATAATTAAATATTAACCGTGCTATTGATGCGCAAAAAATTTGCATTTATATATAGCAACTTCTGGTAATGCTTTCATAATCCCGCTTCCATTTACTAAACGAGTCAATGAAAAAATCTCATAAAAAATTTATCGAGAAAGAGCGATCTGAAAATAAAAAAAAAAATAAATAAAACAGGTAACTGCAACGCCTATTACTAAAAGTAATTTAAGTACAATAACAATGATATTGGTAAGATGCTTGTTTTTAACCCATCGGCAGGGGTCCCGCACGAGAAATTCGCCTCAAGTGTAAACATCTTTCACTGTCGTTTTATGTCGTTTTTGTAGGTATTTGTCTCACTCTCGCATGAGATGAGTTGACGTTTTCCTGTTACAGCTGCATCTGGTACACTGGAACACCAGCAAGTACAAGACCTTCGCCGAGGCGGCTAAGGCGCCCGACGGACTGGCAGTGCTCGGGGTCTTTCTCAAGGTACTGTTTACATTTTATTTATAGGCGATATATGTTTCTTTTTTTTATTCTCGTCGACGAGAAAAAATAAAATAAAATAAATTTTGCTCCACCGAAGCCGTCGTGCGGTTCTAGATGCTCGCATATGGAGCCTTGAATGTGATTTATTTTTACGGCATCATTGTGGAAATGACGGTAATTAAATTATTTCGCGATATTTTGTAAATAGCTGCACTTTTTAAAAAAGTTACGCGTTATTGTCGGCGATGACGACAGAGATAAGAAAAAGTGTAAGTAAGGCGAATTCCAGTGTGAATGATTAAAAACCGATTTCCCGGAAAAATGGTTAGGAAAATTTCATTATTTTGCATAACTCTCGCGTCACATAATTGTCAATTTTTACTCTCCTCCGATGCGGTAAAAAAAATTACCTTAGTTATCTCCGCGTTTGAAAAATCACCGCAAAGAAGCGTCGATAATTTCCCGCGGTTATAATAAAGAATCCCACGATCTCGTGGGAGTTTTACATGCGCTTGTTTACGAATCTTTTTGTTGATCGTCATTAAAATTGTACTGGGACTCGCTTAAAATTAATTCATTATCGTCGCGTCGCGTGCATTATTTTTTATAAGTCAGCCGCACGTGATTTTATGGTAGGTGCGTCAGTGCGAAATTTTTTTTCTTCTTGCATCATGACATTGTCTCTGAATTTACGGGCCGGGATGAGTTGTCGGCTGTTAGGAATCTAATAGGTGAATCCGCAAACGACATTGGCTCGTAAAAATAAAGATATAAAAAAAAATCTGCCTCTTTCAATTTCGACGCGCTGTAATTAAGTTTTGAAAGATTTCCTGTTCTCCTTGTCCCTCTTTTCGATCTGTGCTACGAAGTGATTTATCGCTCGGGTAAACTATATATAAGTGCAATAACGCGTAAAAGGCCGATCGGCAATATAAACTTTCTTTAAAAACTGCGTTTGCCTGCAGTATCGATGAAAACCAACAAAATTTTGATTCAATCTCACGTAAGATCAGTAGTTTCCAACCCAGCGTCAATACGAGACGAGAAAACGATTATATATATTAGCGAAGGAATAAAATCTGCGTATTATGCTAACGACTTGCGTAGGAGTGGCCGATCGCCATCTCCGCGCGGCCTAAACTCGAATCTCATTAGCGAAAAAAAGACGCCATCGCGATATCATTCGTCGAAGGTGTGTATACAGTCGACGAACAAAGCCCGCGTCTTGCCCAATCATCAGTCATAAAATAAAACAATCAACCTCAACATCCGCCCATTACGTAAAAGTAACAAAAGCACTTTTACCACACCGCCTAAAAGTTGTGATTCGCAATCGAATCTGGGCTGCCAACGTGTATCGATCTTTTTTTTTTTTTGTACACTTCCATGTACTGCGCAAAGCCCTAAACTCTCGTCGGCGACGCGCGGATACGCGATCCTCCGTTTGCGTCCATACGTTGTACGGATGCATCCTTTACATAATGCGAGGCCCCTCTTAAACAGAATCCGCACTAGTGTGACTGCAGACGAGCATTAACAGAGGCGCGCGGCTCGGTCAGCCGATTACATAAAGCCCCTTGCCGTGGCGACGAGATACGCAACGTGCCCGCCGGCTAATGTCGAATTCCCTTACGAGATTCAATCGTGCGAAAGCTTTTATTTTTGTTTTGGAAATTTTCGATGCGGTAATCGAAGCTGACTGTCCTGATTCAGTCGGCTATTTTCCTCTAAAGTGATTTGAAAAGAAAGTTGCGAATTTGATTTCCCTTAATCTGCTATCTAACGTTGAATTAGTGAAATATTACTACAATTAATGAGATTTCATCATAAATTAGTGAAAAAAGCTCCGATATTTAATGATTAGCGAAGCACTTTAAACTAATTTTAAAATAGATTTTTTACTAATTTACTGCTTTCAATTTCTGAATACGCGGCTTTTGAAATCCAAATTGGCGAATCTTCTACCGACGATAATTTTACGAGTTTATAGTGAAACCATAAGGATACTTGAAATTATAATTAATTCGGAGGTACGCTCAATATAAATGGACGAGAGACGCGCAGTCGAGTATAATTGTAGTCGCATTGGAAATTCATTACATGGATGCACGACTGTCATTGCGCAATTATTAATCAGGTTATTTATTGATTACGTCTACACCCGTATAGAAATATCTCGCGGCATTTTAGAAGGTGATGTATTATAGATGTGCACACCTCGCGGCTGCATCTCTCGATATCAATAATACATTGTTCCGCGTTTTTAAGATTTTATGCTGCCGCGATGGCGTGTCCCAGTCTAAGATATGTACACATCCATGTATCGTGCACTCAGCCAATCGATCGTTACCCGAGCAATGTAATTTTCCGGATAATCCTAATCTAAATTATGGAATCAATTGCCTATCCGCGGTGTGCACGATTCTCCCGAACCAAATCGTTTTGCGATATTTTTCGCGGTACTCGCTCGGCAATGCTTGCGCAATAAGCACGCGACATCGATAAAACGGAGAAAAAAATATAAAAATAAAATATTTTGCGACAAAAGGAAAATACCTGTGTACTCTCGGATGCATAAAAGCATTCGTTTGTATACACATATATCCACACGCGAGTTTGAAAGCAAAAAAGAATCTGTTTCCGCGTTTGCGGCGTTCGGGAAAAAAATACGTCGAGGCGGGAGAACGAGAAAAATAAGAAACGCGGGCGTACGATGACAATTCGGCGAATAAATAAAGTCGCGAACGGCGGGCCCATTGCGCAATTGCGTGGCGAGGGCATTATTAGCCGCACTCTTCGGCAGGGGTACGTAACGCTTATGCAAAATCAACAGCGGATGTTGAATCGGCGGCCTCTGGTATTTCGGCCGGCGATTATCCGGCTCGAGTTTTTTCGCCGGCCGAGCGGTAATTAAAGCGGCTGGCGCGGGCAATTCTGTTGGTCCACGGCACTCATGTATTATTTGTGTGTTTTGCGACGACTTGAACTGAAATTTGGGTTTGCCTAGTTGTAGAATTTATTTGGAAAAAATTGTTTCATTATGGCTGAGTGACCATGCAGGTGAGTTAAGTAAGTGCCTTTTCAACGAAATGAGTTTCAAGGCGTTATCAACAAAACTTTGAAACTTAAAGTCGGACGGCACTTTGTAGAATTGCATTCTTTTAACGAATAGAAGGTCAAGGATTTTTTTACAAATAGGTGTTCTTACTTTTCTAATGAGAGCAAGTGGAAAAAAGAGGCAATAATACTCGTAAAAAAAACGCGACAACAAAATAATAAAGACATCCAACGATGCAACCACTCCCCTATACGTATATTGCATCCTCGAGGGCAGAAAGTCCTGTCAAACCTTGTGCGTTATTTCGATAAACTTCGAGTAAATAAAAAAAACGGCTTGGTGCGGAATAAAAGACTAACGTCAACCGCCGCAGCAATCCCTGGCAATAAATAACTCGACGCCTTACTTATCGACTGAATTTTTCACGACTTCGTCTTGTTCGAGCACTGATTTATCTGACCAACCGACTTGCCGTTTTTCAGGTGGGAAAGCCTCACGAGGAGATGGACAAGATCGCTCGCTTACTTCCCTACGTCTCCCACAAGGATGACGATATCGATATAAACGAGCCCATCGACCCCAGCAAGCTGCTTCCTGGTAAGTGTACCATCTACCCTCACAGTTTCCTCTCCACCCTCCTTTCCCGTCGATGCCCGGGTAATGCCGTAAGAGCTTGGCCAAGTCGCCGGCATAAAAAGATCGAACGGATCGTCCTGAAATTGAATTCCGGTACCATATATACTGTCGGGACTCGCACGCATCTCTGCTCTTAAAGTATTTCGTTTTCTTTTTGGAACGTGAAAACTCGTTCTTTCCTCTCTTGGCTTATTATTTTTTTTTTATTTTAAAGACCAACGTTCCGATTGCCAAGTTTTCTCGCTAAATTTTTTTTATTTTCTCCAAGAGAAGCCTTTTGCGCGTAGGATTAAGCAAAAAAATTACATTGGGAATTCCGTACGGTATATATATAGATGTCGGATAAGTTAATAACAGGTCTAGACGATGCAGTCTGCGTAGCAGTTTTATTTGGACGACTCTTTTAAAGAGCGCAAGAAAAGAAGCTGAAAAACATAATTGTTTATCTCGTCGCTCGGATCTGAAATAATAGTGCACGTTCGACGGCCATATGTTCACGATAATCCCCGAGGGAGATTAATATACAGCGAGCACGCAACGAAATACGCGGCTTTGTTTTTCCGAATCGAAGGTAGTATCATACATATACGTAAAAACAAAGAAAGAATAGAAATCGAACGGGGATTCAAGGTCGCGAGAAGGCTGAACAAAACTGACGGAAGGAAGGTGGGAGTAAAAAAAAAAAGATTCTCACGAGGAGTGAAATAACAATAACAAAAATTCAATCCCTGGAAGAATTTTCCTCGTCGCCACGCGCACCTATTTATCACTCGATAATGGACCACCCCGCCCGATCACTTTATTTCGTTTCCACGAAGATTTTATGTTTTCATTAAGCCGCGAATTAACTACTCCGATTTTTTCCGCCTCCGCGATTAAATATTCGAAATCAGAATTAAAAAAAAAAAAAAAAATTTCCTCCGTCGATCGCGAGACTGCGAGGCGGTATATAATTAGATGAATCGCGCGGCAGGAATTCGCAGTTACGAGGCGCGCATCCGTCGATCTTTCGAAAATTTCGCGCCGCGAATTAAGCGCAATACGCGAACCATGCAAGTCACCGGTGAGTGAACTTGTCGGTGAGGGGGGACTGTTAAGTCATCGCGTTCTGCATTGCGCAACGCAAACAAATATCGCGCATGTGTCACACAATCGAGCGCGATAAATGCATACTTTGCACCTTTTTTTTTTCTACCTCGTTTTGTTGCACCATATGGACGATCTCCTCATCTTTTGCTCACGTCCGATCTTATATTTATCAAATAAAATATTATTTAAAAACACTTGAACTTTAAAAATGTTTATCTTCGAGTAACTATCTTAAATTAAACATTACCTTAAGTAAAAGATTAAATTAATTTGGCCAAGCAATGAACAAACATTTTTCTTCATAATCAAAGTATAAAAAATAATAATAAAAAAGAATCGCACGATATCCAAACCCATCGCACTGTATCCCCGAGCTCGGTAATCAAGACTTTCCGCCGAGATCGGCCCTCGAAAGCTCCGCAAGAGCCTGGAGGGTATTGAACGGCTTGAGCCACTATCTAATCTGAGTGCGTGGTATTGCCCCAAAGTCCGCGGCGGCCGGGCAGGCAGCGGCGGCAGCGGCGCCCAGAAGAAGTGCGTGAACCCGTGCATGCGCTGGGCCGGCCGCATGATCCGGCCCGAGAGCAAGGCCAGCCAGTGGCAAGGTTCGTAACAAGCCGATCCGACGCACGTATCGCACGCAAAACTCGCACCGGAGGATGCGATATCGTCCTTCTTGCTTTTAAGCAAAATCGGATTCTCTGTCTCTCTTACTTTCTTTCTCTCAATCTCTGTCTGTTTCTGTCTCTGTCTCTTTCACTATGCAATTTCTTCGATTTAAATGGATTAAGGATGCAACACTGTCACCTGCAAGTAGTTTTTGTTTCCGTGCACGTGAGGGTTCATGAGATTTTTTTAGAGGTGTGCACTTTTATATAGTAGTTTATTGTAGGAATGGAATGTTTTTTTTTTGTTCTATTCGTCGAATAATCGTTATCGTGGCAAATTAACCTGTGCAATTGTTCATCCGAATCGTTTTCAATTGTGACCTGTGAATCATGGAAATGACTGTGGGAAAAATCAGATTTATTGCGCTATTCTTGCTCCCTGTTGTTACTTTGATCAATCTATTTACGAAATTTATATCTTCCTCCGCGTTCTTTAAAAGCTTCCTTTGCCATTTATTATTAACTGTCCATAAAGATCTCAAAATAGATATTGATTTTAAATATAAAAAAAGATGTTTGAGCGAATTACCTATCACACCCCCGCATTCCGTACTTACATGTTATCGTATAACAAACCTTTCAAAATAATTCTAAATTTTACATTGTGTTCATGTTAGTAATGCAATTATCATGCCTAAAATTGGAACAACGTTTAAAGAGCTCGCATTGGTCATAACAAAAAATTCGCGATAAAATTAACGTCGCTGCGCGAAATGACTTATTTCGAATCCGCAAATTGAATAAGTATACTGCAGCTACTGCCGATAGTATTCGCTGCGGTATATAACAAAAAAAAAAAAATATTTTATTGGTACGCCAATTAGATTTATTTATAGCCGAACTATTTAACTCTAATTCACAGTATCCACGTGTTTGTTAAATCGCAACATAATTCCACCGGGAAACTTTTCGCGACTTTCTCCTGCTTATTAACGGCAAAGATTACTTGCCTAGAAAAACTTTCTTTCTCGCATTCAACGAAACCACATAGATAAAAGTTGCTTGCAAGTCAAAAGAAATTAGAAGCAAACCAGCATTTGTCCCGCTGATGAAGGGAAGTTTCCAATGATTGGTGTTTCAGAGGCGTCAAGTGCCCCTCCCACGTCAAAGGCAACATTACCGAAACAAAAATAACCCAAAGGGCTCGAGACGTTATTTACGCGTCCACTCCGTATTCTCCGGTGCAAAAAATCTAACAGGGGATCGCGACCACACCTCCACAAGTCTGCAAACAAAATAATGGCTTGCCGGAGGCGATAAAAAAAAATCTCGATGTTTTTTCGCGTGAATATTAAAACGGCAACCCTTCGAGATAATATCGAATCGGTGTGGAGGTTGCGGGAGGCACAACTGCAAATAGTCACGTGCTTTCGAGCACACCCACGCGTCGGGGGTTGAACGGGGTGTGTATGATCGACGGTTGTTTTGTTTGCCTAGAGATCGACGCGGTTGTCATGGTGCCTTTTTTTACGTCTGAAAGGCGACGCCTTAACTTTTCTTTGAAGAACACACGGTGGGAGGAAGATAAATTTTTGTTATCGCGATTGAATATGTCGCGCGTGTTGTGCTTAGAATATCGAATTTTTTTGGATGCTCAACATCTGACAAGAACATTTCGTACCTCGAAAAGGCAATCTGAGCAAGGATTGGTTGTTTTTTTCCCCCTTTTCTTGAATCTGCTTGTGGCGAGTCACGTGTGCTCTTCGAATACAAATGTCGTGAACAGATTGATATTCGAATCAATTAGCTCTTGGTCAAGTTTTTATGAAAAATTTTATAACAGATATAATTATTTGTTTTAATTTGGTTTTATATGCGAGTCAACGTTTTCTTAAAATTGATACAGCTACATTTTTAAAAACACTTTGTTGTTTACTGTTATTATTTCTCGGTTGATTAAAAAATAAACGGTAAAGGAATATTTCAGTATATCGTCATATACAACTTTTAACTGAATTTTAACTGAGCTTAAAAATCTTGACTTTTTTGCACCAAACAGTTGATAAGGATGTGTATACGTAAGCTTAATCTTTCCGAAGATTAATCGCGCCAGCTTACGGTCATTTTTCGATTTTCTAACTCTTTTGTCGGATAAAATTGTCTTATCGCATACGCAATTTATTTACAATGTATAAAAACAAAGCTTTGTTGAGATCGATGTCGCCAAAGAAAAGTCCGTGCCACCTTCGAAAGAAGAATATAAACTCTTTCAAAAATCATCGAGCGCGGCTACGCTTCATCGACTTATCGCTACTTATACAAGCGAACCACGCGCACCTCTATATATAACTCGACCATCCTCATCGATTTTTAACGCAGTAATCTCTAAATAACGCCCTAAGCTATAAATACCCCGAAATACAGTAAGAAAAAGTAGCCGATCGTACACCAGAAAATCCTAGAAATATCTCTCTTTCCTGCCTCGGAAGGGGAAAGCCCGCAGTCGCGAATCTCGGACACTCACAAAGAGTTGCGCCGCGCTTGAAAGAAAATCAGCTTCCTCGTTTTCTCCCGTGCATCTTCATTAACGACACGTTCGCTCTTATAAATAGCCGCATGCACACTTAGATGCACACGCGTAATGCACGTACACACATACACGCAGAGGTTTTATCCATGCCGTTGCGGGAAATTGCAGAGCTCGTCCTTGGATCGGGCGCGCTCCATTCACGCGGGGACGCATATAGAAGCAGCGCTCCTGTGAGCGGCGGGGTCGATGACACGAGGCGCGAATACCTCGCCTGTATGGGCTGAAGCGAGTTTTTTCGACTGTTCGCGTTAACAATGAGTAACGATTCCTTTCGATGTATTGATTGCTTCTTTTTTTCTCGGAGTTGATGAGATACGCGGCTGATTCCGCTATTAAATTTTCCACGTTCAAATGACAATTTAATGAAGCCCTTGATGAATATTCGATTGCGATTGGTGCAATAAATTGAACAGTTCAACGATGAAATTAGAGTATTTTCAATTATGTGGGAATGATTCATCGACGCATTTGATATTAATTACGAATGAAATAAAAAAAAGGAACGACGGATTAATTGCGGCTTTCAAATGAGCACGCATAAACTAGAAATTCAAACTCAGAAATTAAAACGTATAGAAGTGGATAAATTTATAATTATATCTTATTATCGTGTCACTGTTTTTTACAAAGCAATTACAGAATTACGCAATAACGCACCTTTTTAAAGATCAAAATATTTTACGTCGCTATAAATTATAAAAAAAAAAACAGTATTCTGTTTGTCGAACAAAAAAATAATTTCTAAAATCTTATCAACGTCTTGTACAATGCATCGTGCAATTTACATATATGTCTCTTTGCGGAAAATGTAAATATAACGCAATAAAAAAAATCCTCGCACGGCATTTCATCGCATTATGTATGAGATATGCATAATCGAATCACGCAGAGCACTTTGATCGCACGCGTATAACCGAGAAAATTTCTGCATACATTGTTTCGATTAATGGTGCCGCCACAATAAAACAAAAGCATTCTAACGATAAAATTTTTTTCATTGTTCGCGCAGACGACAACGGTTACTGGACATACCTAGGCTCGTTGACCACGCCACCCTGCAACGAGAGCGTCACTTGGATACTGTTCAAGCGCTATATCGAGGTTTCGCACCACCAGCTCAACATTTTCCGCAACCTGCGCAAGTTTCCGCGTGGCGAGGAGTGCCCTTGCCACGAGAATCACGGCGTGGTACGTATGCGTCAAGTATTTACTTATTGACTTTTTTTTTTTATTTCATTCACGTTTCACCGAAACTTACGTTTGCATCGTGCAAATTCAAGCGAATACGATATTACAGAGACGGGGTCAAGGTAACGATATGTATACCTGTTTTATTTTTACTTTATTTTTTTATTTACTCGCGACTGCGTACGTTGGAACGGTAAAAAATTGAGCGGAGATAATATTGTATATCGGATATTGAGGTTGTAATTTGTCAATGAATTGAACGGCGAGGATACTTTAACTTTCTAATTTATTCGTTGACATAAAAAAAAACGTTTACGTTCTGCTGCTATCTTCTCTTTTTTACCTTTCTTTTTATGACGTCACTGTGCGCGAAACAAGCTATAAAATACTTTTTTTTCCACAACGCCAAACAAGCACCTTTTTTTTCTCAAATTAATAGTAGATCTTTCGCGCAATCGAGAATAAAGAAATCGGTAATTTCCCAAAATTACGACAATTAGATAATTGTTAGCTAAGCCGTAATCGCGAGATCGACGCAGGTGTTTGCGATTGCGTATAACGAGCCGTCGCGTCGGAAAAAAGTGAACGCAAGAAAAAAAAAAAAAAAAGAAAAAAAGACACCGGGGCAATCAACCATTCAAATATCTCGTGCGCGCGAGTAGAAGCTCGCGGAGAATCACACAGGAATTCGCGTACATCGTCACGCGCCCCGCGACTCATAGTCACGCGCTCCCGCAAGCTACCGACCATCTCATTAAGTAACTACAATCTCGGCCACTAAAGCCGGCGCCTCTTTCATTCCCGCAGGTGATCAACAACTTCCGTCCGCCGCTGCCGCTGGGCAATCGAGTGTTGCGCGAGTGCGGCAGCTTCTGAAGAACGTCAGAGCGGAGGCGGAGCGCCGTCCCAATTCACCTTTATTTGCCGGCTATCACGGGGGGAGGTTTAAGGGGGGAGGGTAGGGGATCGACATGGGGGGGGATTCAATATCAGCCAAGCAGAAGCAACATCTTTTTCACGGCCACTAAGGACGAAGGAAGAAATTTCTATATTCACCGTTGGAGTCTCCGCGGGCATTCGTAAACGTTGTACTACCTTTCTGTAACTGCTCGTTACCTACCGAATCTTCTTCTTTTCTTTTTTGGAACTGCATAACGACGTGCCTTAATTTATGGCTCTTTCTTTTTTTCCCAACGAAACGCCTCCTCGAGGAGGCGACAGTGCAGTTCAAGAGCTACCGGAGAGAAGAAAAACCACAAGTGCAATACTTATTAAATGTTTATATACACTTCAGACGTTTGTGAAAAGATCGCTTTTTTTTGTGAAAACAAAAGGAAAGATGGATAATATGAAATTTATATTCGAGTGTATTGAACTATTGAACTACATTGAGATGATATTTCAAACGCTGGTAATCTGATCTTAATGCAAAATCTCAAAAGAATAGAATTTTGACAATAGTAACATAAAATCAAATATTTAAAAAATTGGCCGTAGTAAGAAGAAATAAGATTTTTATGAAATATTATTTATCAGGCTTACAGTGATAAAAATAAGAAGATTAAACTGTTGCAATGTAAAAACTAAAATTAATTTTTATTCTCAAAATTCTGCTACGCCACATGGCGATTCTGATTTTATACAAGCATTTTTAAAAAATCCGAAGATCATTTCTTATACGAGCATTAAAAAGGCAAAGTTTTTTCTTTGTCTTAAAGTGTTCTTACACACCAAATTTTATACTCTAAACACGAACTACGCGATCGTGCCTGAATCTACGAGTAAAACGAATAAATAACGAAAACTGCAATCTACGGATCTAATTAAAGAAATGTGAAAATATGCAAGTGCAAAACAGTATGTCCCTTGCAATATAAGCTAAATGGGAATTGAAGAAATAATTACATAGCAGTTGCTTTGATAAGTGTGAAAACCCCGATACATATAATGACTATCGGTCTTTTAGGCGAACATGTTGTATTTAAATTGTAGACAGTCAAATGTTTTTGCGTGCGCGTAGATGCTAGTTTTTAGAAGACTCGTTTCGGGAGAAAGATCGTAATATCTGTTTGATTCCAGTGATACATTTAATCTGTAACTTTATCCACGTCTTTCCATTATACTTTGAAAAAGAAACTAAAGCAAACAACGTTTATAAAGCCTTTTTTAATCAAATAATATAAATAATAAAACAATAAATTATTTTAGATTTAATAATTTTTATAAGATAATAAAGAGAAAGGAAATTTGTTGTAAATGGGTATCTTGCGTGTACCGTCATCAAAATGTTTTAATGGGAAAAAGAGAGAAAATTATGCTTGCTATATTACGATCTGATGTGCTTATAAATATATAACACATGTCTACGATTTGCATTGAAAATCCTCGGTACTCGAGGATTGGATGAAGCGAGCACTGAATATCTCCTTGTAATGTAGTTTGTGTAAAGCAGTTGTATTTTGCATATTGCAATGCTTGAGAATTTTATTTTTTTCTTGTAGTTTATAGATACTGATTGAGAATAACCGCGTTCTAGCGTTGGCCTATTGATTTTGAAATATTGATTGCATCTTAGAAATCAACAAGTGTTCTTCAGTAAATAAAAGCAATGTTCAGTTTGAAAGTATTCGAAGTTAGCAGCACGTTTTTCAGAGTATTAAAAACCTTGTCTTAAAAAGCAATTTCATTACTTTACGTTCATTGTTATTCTTTGTTTTTTATGAGTGAAAAAAATTATAAAAATTATTTGTACCTTAGTTGGTATAGAATAGAAGACTGCTGGGCGGCTTTGTATTTGTGTCGATTGTGATAGTGTGGAAGAAATAAAAACAACAATAATCTAAAAAAAAAATGAGAATTTATTATTTAGTCCTCTTCATCTTCTTGTTCCTCTTTATCTTCTTCCTCCATAGGTTTTTCTTGCACTTCTTCCACTAAATTTTCTATAGGTGCAATAACCTTTTCTACTCTAGGTTCTTTATTAACAGGTTCTTGATTTTTTTCACTTTCTCCATTTACTTGCACCTCCATATTCATATTTTTAGGTACTGGCTTTTCTTCCATTTCTTCATCAGAATCATCTGCTCCAGGATGAGCATGAACAAAATGATCCGGACTGGATGATTTGACGTCTACGTTTGGCCAATATTGTTGAGGAACATCCTAAAATTCAATAAATTATTTTGTTAAAAATGAATTAAATTTTTATATTTACAGGGAAATTTATTTACCTTCAAATTGACTTTATTGAGATAGAAATCATAAACAAATTTGGCCATATGTGGCATATCCTGAATTTCCAGCGGCTGCTCTGTGGGTTCCTCGTCGTTGAGCCTTGTGGCAGGGTATGATTCCGTTGGAATAAGCATTAATTTAAGTGGTCGTCGCATCAGCTGATCAAAGGCTGGTGTAAGCTCAAAGCAATTTTTGAACAGAGAAACACGGGCAAACACATAAAGTCCAAGACGGGCACGCGACATTGCGACAACGAGACGTCGAGCATCCCTAAGATGACCTACAGCCCGAGTCTTGACCAACGATAAAAGAATGTAATCGTTCTGTTGACCTTGATACTTGTCGACAGTCGTGACTTTGTTTGGTCTGCCGATCAGCGGATTATTGGCACATCTGTAAAATGAGTAATTATTTATTAACCAATAAATGCATAAAAAATCTATAACTGATAAAGGCTTTTATTTTTTATTTTTAGTGAATATACGAACCTGATATTTATAACATCTCTGATCAAATGTTTCTGCCCATTATAAGTTGTGAGAATACTGATTTTATCGGCGGGATAGCCAAGTAACCTCATGTACATAAACACAGCAACGCAGTACTCAGCCTCGGCCAAATTTTGGTAAAAGTAAGCACTGGGTTCCGTCTCACCCTCTCCATTGAAGTCCTCAACGTTGATGAGCTGGAAATCGTAAAGGAAACCTGCATTGGCAACCAGATATTCAGGGCTGCTTTCGACGTGCTTGAGGTTGCCGAGTTTCTTGTAGCGCCAGTTGTACAGGTTGCATATGCTCGGGCGAGCACGACCCTGGCCGTCTAAATCAACTGTGGGTACACCCAATCGGACAAAACGTGCAAACAACGACTGTTCCATATTGGAATACTTCTGAAAAGCCATATTCTTAATGACGGGTGGCAATTGATGGTGGTCACCAATCATAATCCAACGTTTCAGCCGATTATAGCCGTCCTGGGGGTTCTGCAAGAGGAGTGGAATAAACGTTTCGATTTCCAAGATCTGCGCGGACTCTTCCATCAAGATGTTGTCGTACTTGAAACCCATATCCACGAGCTCCCGCCTCTTCAAAGCCGCATGCGTACACGTCATTGCTATCACCTTAGCTTCCTTTACCAGCAGATACTTGGATCTGTCCAGACCTGATCTTAACAACTCAAACGCTCGGAATTCCTCCAGTTGAGTAAATATCCTTTCAATGTACCTATGTAACAATTTTTTACATTATTTAAATATCGATGAACAAGTATACTTTCGATATTACTAAAAGAGTATATATATATTACATTTATGCAAAACTTTCATTAAATCCTAATTTAAATTATATTGTCAGAAAAATACCTAAAACAGCTTTCTGCAATAGCTAAATCTTCCTCGTAGTCTTTCTTTTTGAACAGGGGCTGTGGTGCATTATCGAAGAATTTATGGAATGGGAACTCCTCATCAATAATGGATACCGGAGCGTCGTCTGTACCTCCACCCCTCTGTTTGATTCTTGCCCGGAATCGTTCCCACCTTGTCATAACTTGGTAGGTAAAGAAATAACCAGCGGTTTCGCAGGTGTAAGCTACATCTCCTTGAGCACCCAACGACTCCTAAATAATTGATTTCAATAATTTTATGAATATGTATTTGAATAAATACATAATCGCATTATTCATTTTGAAATAAAATATTCTATATCGAAAGATAATAATTTACCTGTAACCTCTGGACTTCCATAAGCAGATCAAGACGCTTGGCAAGAACGTAGTTAACTCTACCGTATCTACTGAAATCCTTTTCGGTTTCGAGAGCTTCCTCACCGTGACCGAGACGCAGAAGATGCCTTTCGTCAATGTCTAACGCCATAATTTTCTCGAAGAGCTGATTGAGCGCCTGATTCGAATGCGTCACGATCAAAGTCCTCTGATTCGGGAAATTATGGTAGAGGTTGGAGATAATTTGCACGGCCACGTCCGTTTTACCAGTACCTGGAGGACCGACGACTAATGTAAGACCTGGCTGCATTCCAGCTCGAATAGCCTCCACTTGCGTGGGCGTAAATGGAATTTGATTTCTGTAAAGATTTCATTTGAATGAGTACTAGGGGGGCTCCGCCCCCCTGCGCGCTACGCGCGCCAACCCCCATCATTTTTCATAAGTAAGGTTAGGTTAG
>JAWWEN010000038.1:6547922-6624393 GCA_035582955.1 Sycophila texana
TTTTATAAATGTCAATTGAGTGTTTTTGGATCATTTTATGATGTTTTTAGAAAATGTCTACGAATATTGGAAATGACTGAAAAATCAATATTGTTTTAATATTGGTCCAATATTGATTTTTCGGTCATTTCCAATATTCATTGACATTTTCTAAAAACACCATAAAATGATCCAAAAACACTCAATTGACTTTTAGAAAATGTTTTTACTCAGTTTAAATTTATAAAAACATTTTATAAAAGTCAATTGAGTGTTTTTGGATCATTTAGAATAACGATGCTGTATTTTACTGTTAAATGCTAACTATTATTTGAAGTGCTTACTTATATCTGCGTAATATGAAAATGTAACATAATATTACATTAAATCATTTAGCACAGTTTATAAGTTTATCGCATTTCTTGTAGTGACTCAATAATTCCCCTTTTGTAAAGTAAAAAATAATAACTAACTTGAAAAATTTGCTATTCGATAAGCCGACGATCGATTACCTTATAAAACAGTAGTATTTCTTGTATAACTTCTCTTCCTGGAGGATGTGCATGGCCCAAAATTTTAAATTAATCCGTTTAATTTCTTATCGATTGTTTTTCATATAAATGTTAATAATACCATTTCATATTAATTATTAAATCCATCGGTCTAAAGGTAACTCTAAGGTCGCTTCACTTTGCGATATCTTTGTACTGAGATAAGATAAATTAACAATACTTATTATAAACGTGTGCTATCCCCATTGTACAATCGTTTCGCGATAAGATGTTTAAAACCAATTCCATCCCGATTGTACAGCGATAGGCGAATCTATATAGGTATTGTCCGGCCAAACTTTTTTTTACTATTCTGCTTCAGCCTTGCCAATATCGGTCATGGGTAATGCATCTTGCACAATATTCCTTTACAAGAATACATGAAAATTCATCAAAAGCGTAGGAAACTAAAAAAATACTTTTTTTAACAAAATTTCTTGGAAACTGACGAGTCCATCGCGTCGATGTAAAACAAAATTTGAATAATCGAACATACATCGAGTACCAATGACAATAAATAATTCAAAATTAAAACGAAATTTTTTTTTATATATATTCTATAGGAATTTGCTGGAAAAGCGTGCTGGTGACGATTTTATTACTCGCCGCGAGCACTGCGGCGTTCAAGCCTAATTGCTGTCCAGATGGTGATTTTTGGGTGGAAGAATCGAAAAACTGCTCCAATGGCGGTACTATTCAACTTGACTGCCCTTCGGGCGTCTTCCTGTTCGATCAGTCCCAGGAGCCCGACGAGAAAATCATTTTCATGGACCATCCGAACGGTACTTGGGTTAAACTCGAGGCCGTCGGCAAAGTTGACTACAACATCTCACCTTATAGGTAAGTCAAAAATAAAAATTTTTGTTTTAAAATTTACGAGCTACCTAAATTCCAATGATGACGAATTGCCTCGTATAATTAAGATGATACCTCACGCTTATTTTTATTTGGAGAGGCGCCAGCTTATTTACTTTACATTGGGGACTACTGTGCTCCGAGGAAAAAAATCTTATTGGTTTTTAATGAGTGATTGGATTTAATTATAAAGCGATACGAGTGGGTTGTCAGCGTCGTGTTCGCTAACTAAAATATGATGTGTACGGCTTTTTTTAATTAGAGCCTTCAAATTTCTGATGTCTTAAACGCAGCCTAATGGAGATAAGAATAGTCATTAATTTTATTATTTCCTGGATCAACTGATTATACGTGAATTCTGAAGTATTTTTTTTTTAACAACAAACTGAGAAGTTCGAAGAAGCCGAAAAAGAATTTTACCGACTTTTATCTGCACTTCTAGCTAAATCGCCGAGTGTAACTTTGTTATAAAATAGTAGCAATCTCAGAATCTTCCAAAGGCACAAAAATTATGATAAGTATCATAATAATGAAAATTTATGAAAGGAATAAATGTTTCGTCGCTTTCTCGTTGCTCTTACAAAAAAAAAAAAATCTAACTTTCACCGACCCCAGAACAAAAATAACGTTCTGCTTTAAAAAAAAATACAGCTACTGTGTGATTCGCGATGACGGCCACGAGGATCTGGCCCTGCTGGTCTGCTTCCCTGACCAGACAAGCAGCGTGCAGCCAATTTGGAGAGATATCTGCTTCGGCATGTTCTCGGTCCTCTCGAGTTTCTTCCTCGCCCTGACGCTTCTCGTGTACCTGGTGTTGCCGGAGCTGCGCGACCTCCAGGACAAGGCGATGATGTCCCTTACGGCTTCCCTTATGGTTGCGTTTTTCCTCAGCGGCAACCAGCAACTCGCCTATCCCAACTTCGACGATGCCACTTGTCTCCTTGTCGGTAAGTTTCGTTAGAAGATCAGGCCCTTTTTTCATGAGAAAATTCTGAACTTTTAATTCCTTGACTGATGATCAACCGTAATCCTAATTTGCAGCTTTCACGATGTACTACGCTTACTTGGCCGCCTTCTTTTGGATGAACATCACGTCATTCAACGTCTGGAGATCGGTCTGGTGAGTTCATTTTTTCTTTCTTTCGTAGGTTATCGAACAGAGCCGTGCAGTTGCTATCGTATTTTTTCTATCTAAATTAAAAAATGAATAAATATAATTAATGCCTCATTGGTATTTATAAATGTCGGCTCGAATAAACATGTGGTTACGACGCTACCTTGTACTCTCGCCGAATCGTAGCTTGGATTCGAAAACAGAATTAATTATTGCATCGTTTGGAGCGAACGTCAGTGTGCGAGTATAATAAAGCTCGGCGACTAATTAATTCGGCATTAAAACGTCCGCCTGATTGTCGTCGCAGGTTCCCGAACATCAGGCCCGGGCAGGGCGTGATCTTCCTCGTTTATTGCGCGGTCGGCTGGGGCATGCCGCTCCTCTTCCTCACCATCTCCCTCACCACCCACCACGTCGATGGAGCGCCGTTCAAGCCCGGATTCGGCGAGGTCAACTGCTGGTTCAATGGTACGAACAATGATGTGTCCCCTACTGTTTTATTTTTATACACACTTCGGTGGATTTAAAAATTCTGTCGGATGAAAGGAAATTTGTGGGCAAATTCAAATTACATGAAATTTCCTTTTTTTTTTTTTTTTTAAATATATTACGCGCTTCAGTTTAACCGTTGCGTTTCCCGTGAAGCCTGCGGTTTGAAAAATTTGAACCGCGCCTTTACTGAAATAATAGCGTTTGTATCAGCTAATTGATCTAATTGCGCGAACGAGATGTTAATTCTCGTAATGAATAACAGATTTTTTTTTCCGCCATTTGCGTCAATACCCTTCCTTTAGGAAAACCGCAAACGAAAATAGGCGCGCGGTGGTTAATTATATAATTGCACAATGGAACTTGTTTCGAGCAGGCGGTTACGCGATTTGGATCTTTTTCTACGGACCGATGCTGGTGCTGTTGACGATGAACCTTGTGTACCTGGGGCTGACCGGCTGGAAGCTCTGGCGAGTCTACAAGAACCTCGACTGCTGCAAGCTCAAGGTACTGAGGCTCAAGTGCATCCTGTGCGCCCGACTCGCCGTCACGATGGGTGTCACCTGGATCTTCGAGATCATTTCCTACGCCTGCGGTGAATCCGTGCAGATCTACTGGTAAGTCGCGGAAATTCGCCTTGCTCATCGCTTTTAATTGGAATGCTTTTATAGTGGCCGACGATTAACCGGCGGGATTATTTCTATCCGATCGTTACAGGCTGATCCCGGATGTACTCAACACGCTGCAGGGCCTGTTCATCTTCATACTGTGCGTCGTTTCGAGGAAGAGGGTGCGCAAGCTGCTGGCCAAGAAGAGGCCGTTCAACATACCCTTCCCTAAATCCTGGGCGGCGTACGAGGACGACGAGAACTGCGAGCCAGCGGGGCCCGAGGAAGTCGAGCTCTCCCAGTGAGAGTCGCTCTTTTCACGCGGACTTTTTTTTTCGAGTCATCGAGAATTGCATTGAGTTGCGATTATTTTTATTCTGATTTCGAGCGACAGATATCTTGGATAAATGAGAGAGGAATGTTATCTGACTGTCCTCAGCTATGTGGATTATGTATACATACCGACACATCTCCTTGAATTTTTGTTATCTACAGAAAGATGGAAAAAAATCGCGACCTTATTCTTTTTACGCCAGAGGTGTACGCCTCGAGTTTAGACGAAAAAAAGAGACATTGAATATAAGTTCAAGTGCAAACGTCTGCGCGCGACATTATTTTTTAAGCAAGCAGCCCCGCTCAATTCGTCGGCATTCGATTTGCAGAGTAATTTAAGTAGCCTCGAACCGCTCACCACACCGTACAATCAAGCGAAGAAAAAAAGCAAAGAGGATTTCGCTGGAGAAGAGCGCAAATGTCAAGAATCTCGCTATAGACTAAGAAATTCGCGCCGCAAGGACCTTTAAAACCTCGACGGCACGGAAGATCGATTGCACGCGCGCGTATCGATACTTGACCCGCCGACGCGTCCGCATTAATTGACACAAGGTCCCCCGATCGGCGATGGATTTCATCGTCCACCGTCTCCTCTTCCGCCGAGGCGCGTAAGGCGCGCTCGTAAATTGCCGGCGGATCGATCGCCGATCGGCCATTCCCAGCGTCGCTCAGGCAGCGCTGAATGGCATCGACTGTGCGACACTGAGAGTGTATGAAATAAATATTGATGAGTTATAAATTTTCATCGACTTTTTTCCCCGTCGCTCTTTGAGCGCATCGAAGCATCGTACTGTTTCGTTTCGCGTGATGTCCTTTACGGATCGATTGAGATGTACAAGGGGCCGATTGTATGCTCGACAAGGTATACACTTAATTTTTTAACTTTGAATGATTTTGATTTCTACGGAAGATGTTTATGGTTTCTTTTTAACGATTTGTTAAAAACGTCCGCGCGCTCAATGATGTTTGTTTAGTGATTGAAAAGGCGATCATTGTCGTTATGAGTCAATTCTATTGGTTTATTCACGACGACGATGAGCTTTGTCACTGTCTTCAGGTCTATTAAAAAATTTAAGCGTACGTAATGTTGTAATTTTGTGTGAATCACGATTTTTTATTCCTACGATCTAAACCTACAAAAGAGTTAAATCTGACTATATAAAAGAGAAATTTAATGAGCTAATCTTTTTGAAGAGTCATACTTTGTAAAGTATAAAAAACGATTTTTTATTTAGCCATAAACATAAAAAAAATAAAAAATACACCTTTCGTATCAACTGACGTCACCACGATCAGGTACATTTTTATTCTTTTCTTCTTTAATGGGAGTCACTGTAATTACTTGAAATACAATATTTGAGAAGAGAGTGACGAAACTCATCGAATTTTTAATCCCCAAGCGATTATTCCGATGACACAACGGGGAAAAAACGGGAGCAGATAAGATCTGACGATATAATTAAAGCTGAATTTTCGGCAGCAATTAGCAGGAAAGTTTCACGATTATAAAAGTAGCCCTCGGTGAAAGCAGCCTCTGTCCATCCACCGAGCGAGGCGCGCAACCAGTGACCATCCACCTTTCGCGGCCGCTGCAACCGAAAGGCAACGAGATTTAACGAGACGAAAAAGCGTCAAAATGAATTCCTTCCGTCGACGAGGCCGGCCGAGCAAACAGCCAGCACAATGGGACTCATTGAGGAGGCGAGTCGGGCCAAACAATTCAGCCAATGGACGTTTATACGAGGAGCGCACGAATCGCGCTAGAATCGGGCAATTAGGCGTCAAGTGCGCGACTCATCCTGCCGATTCAGCGCGCGCGCGCCGATCGCAAAGCGCCTATCTGCGAGCGTAATGCGCCGCCGGCGAAAAACTAGACGGGAGAGTCTGGACGGTTGCAAAAAAAAACGCACGAGCGAGAGAGACAGAGGGGGAGAAAGAGAAACGGTCGAACCGGCGAGGTACAAAGGCGAACCGACCCGTTTACGCTGTCGCGCCGGAGGAGCGGGTTTACCGAGCCGATCGGAGATTCAGCAGAGATTTCATTGAGGAATGTTGCATGTTGTGCGTGCGTTTTTTTTTTTTATTGCTTAACTTTTTATTTGAGTTGCGAAATCCGTAGGCGTATTTACGAGAAATTTATATAGTTTAAGTCGCATTGCAATTAAGGATTGTTATTTTATGAGATTTTTAAGTCTTGTGTAAAGATTTTTTTTGTTTTAAATAAATGTATAAGATGAAACTTTTCATTTTAAAAAGTTAAGAAATTTGACAACACCAAAGCGACACGAACAACCGCGATAAGGCAGTTACGATCAATCTACTGAAATACTGCTTGTTGAACAAACAATGGATATTGTTTAATAGCATTTAATTTCAGTTTAACGATTTGAAAGTGTAATAAAATAAACTTAATAAAAAGTATTTATAGCCTTTCCATTCATTAGCTAACAGAAAGTAAACCTGAAATTGATTGAAAACTTATTCCGTTTTATGAATAAATAAAAGAAACGCGTGTTCGTATCAAGCATTTCTCTCAATTTATAACAATAATGAATGTAACAATACTCTCAACATTTTAATGTTTATTAAATTACAATATTTTTTTGTAATTATTTCAAATGTGTAGCACTTTATACGAGAAAAAGAATCGATAAATCTATCGATACGTTCGAATCAAACGATCGGACGAAGAAGCAAGTCGCTTTTCGTACCAGCCGATCCTGCTCCAAAAACCGTCCCCGCGTCAGAAGCGTAAAAGGGTCGGGTCGGTCGAAAAAAAAGGGAGGGAGGGGGCAGGGGTAAACCGAGCGAAAGAGAGAGACACATTCAAAACGGAGTCGGTCGGAAAAGCAACGCGGCGTCTGTCTCTCGGGCGCGCAGCGCATGCTGGCGTAGCGCGCGTGTTTCGTCGCGCCAACATCGAACACCTGTCATTAAGTATACGTGCGTATCCGCATTTCTGCGTTCCCACTGCGCGAGGTGTTCGCGACGCGCGGGAGGGACGACAAAAAAAAGTCCACGCGCTCTCGGCGAAGTCAAACAAAAAAAAAAAAAAAAAAAAAAAAAAAAAAAAGAAACGGAGAGGAGCGCGCGGCAGTAAAGTAAGACGATCCTGGGCGAGTAGCGCTGCGTATAGGACAGGTAATATCGACGACTTCTGCGTCGCGCAGGTAACCCGAGAAAGGAGAGGCGAGCGGCAGGTAATACCCACGTTGAGAGGCGCTCGTGGAGGGGAGAGAGCCGCCGTCTCGACTGAATCACGCGAGGCGCTCGTCCTGTGCTTCGTATATACGCTCTCGCGCCTCCTCAGCGAGTCTGTAAATAGTATAGCCACTTATACACGCAGTTCCGTGGAGCAAGAGATAAAAAAAAAGAAGAAGCAGAAGAGAGGCACGAGGGCCGCGCGCTTACGCGGATTAGATGAGCGCGCGATGAGGGCCTGGCGGCTGCTGGTGCTGCTGCTGCCCCTGGCCGGGGCAGGCACGCGCGACAACCACGCGGCCGGCGACGAGGACGAGGAGGACGCGGGGCCCCGCGTCACCATCGCTAAATGCTGCGATGGTACGGACCTGCTGCTGGACAGGTCCTGCGTGCCCCTCAGCGAGACCAACGAGACGGTGCCCTGGCGGCCCAAATTCGAGGACGAGGACAGCTACGAGGGCGCCAAGCCTGTCAAGGAGCCCAGGTACTTGCTTAAGTATGGGCTACCCAAATGTGCCGGCAACGAGATACAGTGGGATGTGTACTATTATCCCAATAGTCCAGATACTCTGGTGATGCTGACCAGTGGCAAGCTCAGACATTACATTCCTGATCAGGTGGATGAAGTGGAGAAAGCCAAAGAGGTCTACGGAATGGAGTTCCTCGAGCTGGAGGATGTGCAGGCCAAAGCTATACATTATGACTATCCGTTCGGGCATTACTGTACGGATAAGGCTGTGTTGACGAAGGATAATCTGGTTACTACGTATGCTAAGATCTGTGTTCCCAGGCCAGTGAGGTGGGCTAATACTGATAATTTGATGAAGAAAGCTATTAATCCTGCCTTCCATGCTATTGCTATGGTTAGTTACTTGGTAGTTGCTATAGTGTACTTTGTCTTGCCTCAGCTGAGAGATCTCGTTGGAAATATCATTACAAGTATGACGGTGTGCCTTATTACTAATCAAAGTGCCTCTCTTGTCAGAATATTCACTGAATTCGAAAATCACATAAGCTTTTTCATAGCAGGTATGTGCACTAAAAAGAATGATGAAATTATAATTACTTTTTATTATTATTTTTTTAAAAATGTTTTCCCCTTGCAGATGCAGTTATGTACATTTCACTTTTGGCTGCTTTTTTCTGGCTCAATGCCTTAGGATACTACGTGTGGAATACATTCCGATCTAGAAATGTTTTTCTTCGAAGTACTGACGGAAGAAAATACTGCTGCTACTCAACATTTGTTTGGAGTTCAACAGTTGCTATTGGAGTAACAACAATCTTTGCACATTTTACTTTAGAAACTAAGAAGCCTGTTATAGGTGCTCAAGAAACTTTAGGTCGATTAGGTTTGTCAGTCCTTTTTACAATGGTGGCATTCACAGTTATTGTTGACTTATGTTTTGTGCTCACTACCATAAACAAAATTAAAAGAATGCGCACTTACGGAAGGATTCACCATAAAATGAAATACAGTTTTCGAATGTTCATCTTAATTTATAGTATAATGAGCGTGGGATGGATATCCCTTCTGCTTTCTCTGTTGCAGTATGATGGTCTAATATACTGTCACATAATTATGAATGTACTTCAAGCACTATTAATACTTTATGTTTGTGTATTTGGTCAGAAGAGAGTTACATTTTTACTAGGAAAAACGTGCAATTGCTGTGCTTCAAGTGAAAATGCAGAAGGTTTAGACTGGGGAGAAGAAATGACTGCTATCAATGCTGGATATTAATAAACATATCAAATGCACAGAGCACAGTTTAGAGAATAAATTTTTAAACAAAATTTCATATCATTTTTAAAAAACAGCAAGAGTCAATTGAAAATGATACTTCATTTGTAACTTCATTGACAATTCTTAGATTTGTTATTTTTTAAATAATATTTTTAAGAAAAATTGAAGGAAGTTACAAAAGCTTGAAATTATTGTAAATTAAATTTTTATAGTATAATATAAACTGTATGAATAAAGTTATATTTAAATGCTGCAACTATTGTAAAAACTAAAAAAATCAGCATCTTTAAAGTCTTAATAGAGAAATTATAATTAATTAATTACTATTATTATTAAATTTAATTAATAATTTATAGCTTTAGTAATGAAAAATGAGAAGCTGTTATGATCAAAATTGTACAAAAACCATTACAAAGTATTTCAGTGATATTTACTTTAAGAAACTAAATAACTGTTTGTTCAAATTTGTGAAGAAAAAGTATTTTATGAAATTATTTTTTACTAATGTGACTTTTTCTCATAAGCGCCTTAAAAACTTTTTTACTCAAGTGGCCTTGAAGTATAATGATGGCACTTAAATATTGTTCAATAAATAAATGCCATACACTTAAGTAAAGTGTAATTATAAGTTATTTTTAAGTCTAATTTTTAATATTTATACTCTTTTTCTAAAGTATATAGTTTTTGTATTATCCTGTTTGAAAAAAATAAAGTATATTATAAAAATTTACCTGGCCAAATAATCCACCTTCTGATCTTTGCAATAAATTTGATAATTGACATCTGACCACTAAATGACAGTCATCCATTACGGTATTGAAATATCTTCTGGTAGGTAGAAGAGCTTCCAAGTCTATCATCAATTCTAAAAATCTCTCGCAATAATGAACTTTGTCAGGATTAACATCATCTGGAAGAACATTTTCTATCAGTTTGATCTAAGGTTTCATTCAAATAAGAAGAAAATAACATAATGAATAACATATTTACCTTTTAATGGAATGGTTTCTAAAATTGTCATAAACTTTATCATCAACTTATGTAAAAATTTACGTTCCCACTCAAGCCTCTCTTTATCTTCTGGTTTATCTTTCTTTAAAATTGCTTTCCAATATTTCCTCCACTTTGGATACTTTTTAAATTCAAGTTCTCGTCTGCCTTGCTGTAGTGAAATCCATATTCCCAGTGATACAAGTCTTCGGACCTGCTCTCTAACCAGAACAACTTCCATAGAATTAAAACAATGATTTAAAAATACAATTAAAGCAGTTTGCTCCCTTAAATCGTAGTCCTGTATACTTGGTTCCAGACAAGCTTCCAGAACATGTTGGAAAAAACCTTGAAATTGGTTGGGCAATCTTTCGAAAGCCTCCCACACTTGAACTCGCTCGCGGAACTTCTCATTTACCATTACAACTATGGACATAGTATGTGCACGAGTAGCTTTCTCAGCATCATAGTTCGGCCAAAGATATTTCTCCAAATACTGACTGAACTCCAGCATCATAATTCTTCGAATGGAAAACTTGGAGACACATATTTCCTCCACATAAATATCATCTACTATCTGAGCACTGAACGGCAGGTGTGAGTCAGCCGTGTGAGGCGCCCAATATTTGTTTGCCAGCTAAAATTCGCATAAACATACTTTAAGTCTGCAAAAAGCAACCATAAAAAATCATAAATAAAGCTAATTAATACTTACTTGAGTTATCCTGTCGGCGTTAATCTGCTCGACGGTCGGTGCGGGATTGTTTATTTTGATGGGCGGCAATACTTGCATCTCCATGATAGCGAGCTTTTCGTTCGCTTAAATTAAACTTAAATAAAAAAAGTTCCGCGAAAACATTAACCTACAACAGTCGTGCACTCATCTTCGGGGAATTACATTCGCTCGTCCAACAAATACAATATTCGTACTATAAAACGTCGCGTGCACGTCGCGCTCAAAAGTCCCAGATCCCCAGCCACCGGTGACCTAACCTTTCCGCGACGTTGACCTGCATACACACATCGCTAGGTTTAAAAATGGCAGCAGTGTCAGTTTGAAGAGAAAAGTTGATACTTCAGCAGCAATTCCCCGTGGATATTTTCGCGCATTGTCCACCGCTCCGAAACTATGGGCGTCGGAGCAGTCTCGACTGAGAAATAGACGCGCGTTTGAACGGCACTTTTCAAATGAACGATCGACCGACAACAGGTGAGTTTAACTCTATATAATTGCAGTCGTCGAGCTTTGTTTTGTTTTTATTATAACGAGCTACCTGCATTACCATTAGCGAGTTTACGTGGGACATGAGAGAAAAGCTCTTCCATTTGCGGACGGCGCATCGCGATTAAAACTGCAAAATTGCATTTTTGCCCGGGCAGCTAATCGGAGTCGTCTGTTTTATCTTACGTTTTATTTTAAGAAAAGTGAAAAAATTGGAGTCGCGGCTCAAAAATAGAATGCAGGTGTTAACGTTTGAGCGCATTAATTACTTGCCCCGGAAATTCGCTACTCGTGTGTGTTGGTGTCCAACAAAATCAATAACAATGATGATTTAATTGTTGCTGTCCTTTTTCATTGCAAAAATCCAGACCGCTCTTGGTGGGAGTAGCAGCTCAGCGAGGCATTAATGAAATTGTAATACCAGTATATTTTTCATTGGCAGGAATAGCATAAATTTTAATTAAAATAATGGATATAACAAAAAGAGCTAGAATGGAGTATGATGATGTACCTCTAGATTTGAGTACAAAGAAAAGTTCATCGAATGAAAGTAAAGATGAAGAGTTGTTACAATCTAACAAGCGTAGTGACAGTGATATTTTTGTCGTTCCAAAAGTACCGCCTCAAATAATTAGTATTTCTGACAGACTTTTAGCATCGGAATGTGCTCTCTCTCAAAAACTGAGATATATTAATTTTAACTTTCCTGTTGAGTATGTGTACAATCCCATAGAGTATGCTTTTCAAGCGCACGCAATGTATGTAACTAAATACTGCCGTTCTACTAAAAAAATTTTGTTCCTCGGGATGAATCCTGGTCCTTGGGGCATGTCTCAAACGGGAGTTCCATTTGGTGAAGTGAATATTGTGAGAGACTGGTTAAAAATAAGTGCCAATATTGGTAAGCCAATGCGTGAACAAGCTGACAGACTAATTACAGGGTTTAATTGTACTCGTAGTGAGATTAGTGGAAGAAGATTTTGGAATCTATTTAGAGAATTATGTCACGAAGATCCTGAAAAATTTTTTAAACATGCATTCTTGCACAATTACTGCCCAATTGCTTTGATGGATGCTGGAGGTCGAAACATCACTCCTGCAGAATTAAAGGCAATACATTTAATGATTATTTTTTAAAAATTTCAAGTACTAATGTTTTATTATTTCTAGGGTCCTGAACAGTACACCTTATATGCAGCTTGTGATGAAAATCTAATTACTGTCTTGAAGCTTCTAAAGATTGAGATTGTATTGGGTGTTGGCAGATTTGCAGAAAAAAGGGCCCAAACTGTGGTCAAGACAACAGGTCTTCCTATCAAGGTAACAAAATTTCTTTTAAATTTTCAGTAATAATTATTAGAATATTATGACTGAAACTTAATTACTTTTCAGGTGCTATGCATCCCTCATCCAAGTCCCAGATCAGTAGGTAACGAAAATTGGAATGAAAAGGCCAAGCTCAAACTTAGAGAATATAACTTAATGGAATACTTTTCTAATTAAGCAAATCTTTTCTATCGACCTAACATAAGAATCTTACACTTTTTGAGAATTTTTTCCTTCAAAAGATCTCATTAATTTATATATTTACGAATCAGTATAATTATTTTATTAAATTTGCTATAATATATTTTAAGTATATTGTATATTATATGTAAGAGATGAGTGCTGCTGAGTGGATGGACAAAGCTCTAGAGAAGGCAGAGGAATCATTAAGAAAAGGTGAAGTTCCTGTCGGCTGTTTATTTATATATGAAAATGAAATAGTAGCGAGCGGTAGCAATACCGTGAACGAGACTCGAAACGCCACTCGGCACGCCGAGTTGAATTGCATCGATGACGTGCTAGTCTTCTGCCAAGAGAAAAATCTTAATTATAAGGAAGTTTTTCGAAACATCGACGTTGTAGTGACTGTAGAACCTTGCATAATGTGCGCAGCGGCGCTTCATCAGCTGCGAATCCGTAGTATAATATATGGCTGTGCCAACGATAGGTTTGGAGGTTGTAAGAGTGTTTACGAGGTATCTAAAGTTTACGAATCTAACATAAATGTAGTAGGTAACGTTAAGGGCGAAGAAGCGATGCAATTACTTAAAGACTTTTACAAGGGTACAAATCCAAATGCACCAGGCGCAAAGAAAGGCCGCAAGAAGAAAGTGGACAATAAGTGAATTTTAATTTGCTACAAACAGCACAAGTTGTACGTAAATGGAATATATATTTTATTTTTATTGTTGATCTTCGATGAAATTTGTTAAGATAATTATAAGTATGACAAACTACATACATTTTCTTTATTAACAAACGGCGCTAATAAATGCAAAAAATGAGCAATTTTACTTTGTTACGAAGCTGTAATTGTATTTTATAAATCAATGGAAAGTTTATTTTTATAAGTGCTTTTTGAACAAATTAAAATTCCAGTACAGTGCTGCTCATAATGTCCAGAGAAAATTTCTTCTTAGCACATATATATTGTTGTTTGCCATAACTTTATTATAAAATATATAATTAAATTATATAAGAATAATTTTTCTCTTACGTTGAGATTATTTTTTAATTTTATAATTGACAAAGGATTTATAGTATGTCTATGTATGTACATTTTGTAAATGAATAAATCAAGTTAAATGTATAAACTAAAAAAAAAAACTGGCATCAGCCTCTTAATATTAAATAACAAATACTGGCATGGCACCGATATTCTATACAAGCAAATCATCTCTCAAATTTCAGTTGCACCACGTCGGATCAAGTTCGCATTTTCCTTGATACCACCGCACCAACAATTGATTCCTCAAAGAATAATCCTTCAGGCTCATATCCTTCTTCTACAAGTAAAAGTTTATATTATTTTTAAAAAATTTTCTTTTAATTTGTATGAAAATTACACAGTATTCCCGGAAAAAAAGTGTGACTTGACTTACAATAGCAGGTGGGAAGATTCTCAAGTAGTCCATTTTATTCTGATGCTCCCAGTAGCTTTGCACCAGTGTCTGGCGGGTGTCATCCGTAAAGCAGGGCTTGCACAGCTGGCACTCTATCCTGAAGCAGTCGTCGCAACTCGAGCAAACTTGTGGCAGTACAACCAAGTTCTTATCGGCAACTATCATATCCTGCTCTTCGGTAGATCTGTAAAATGGAATTCATTGTATCGATCTATAATCTATACTTCAACTAAAGGTAACGTTATACTTTTAAATTTTAATCAATCCTCCATTAAACGTTCTTTGCTAATAAAAAATATGTTTCTTTTCAAACGCAGATCGCAAAATGGATTTACCTTGCTTTTAACGAGTCCTTCCTCACTCGCTGGCCGACACCGATGAGCCCGAATAGATTGTACAGGACCTGCTCGTAGAGCAGCTGATTTGGTGGATAGTGAGCGGATGACAAATTGGGTGACATATTAGCCTCCATCATGAAGACATTGAGGTCCTCGTCGAGGGTAAAGTCGAATCGGACCAGCTCGAAGAAGTTCCTGCCACCCTTGAAGCGCTTGGCGATCTCGCGAATCTGCGACTCCTTCTTCAGCAGGACGTCGCGGATGGCCTCGAAGCAGTCGTCCCACATCCGCTGCGGATCCTTGCCCTGGTCGCGGACATACGAATCGAAGGACTCCTTCATGGAGAAGCCAAGGCGTGTGTAATAATCCCTAAGGGAGGGTACATTCCAGATCGGCAGGTAGTCGTCGCCCACGACGTACTTGTCGATGACCTCCGGGTCGAACGGATAGTACTCCTCGGGGCAGAAACGGAACAGCACGTCGCCCTTGTAGGCGTATAGGCGCAGAGGATCGATCGACGTGATCACCGTGTAGATGCCGATGTCGAACTTGTAGCCGTCGACCAAGAAAGGACGCTCGATGAATTCCTGGACGAAGGAGCCCGCCGAGGTCAGGTTCAGGTCGGAGACCTGCTCGATTTTTATGCCGCGGTGGGCGTTGGATTTCTGAACGAAGACCTTCTTCGGATGTTTTTTTACGTAGTCCAGCAGGGCTTCCTTGTTTTCCGGGATCTTGAAGGCTAACGGAATGAATTTACTCTCGGTTGTCGATAGGTCCACCTTTAATTGATTTTAATCAATTGTTTAATGTATTTAGTATCTCGGTTATTTGTGTAGCAGTGCTCGAAAATAAGTGATAAATTATTAATGCAAAAGGAAAAATTACAGTCTTTAAAATAGAGATTTTATTTTTTCCACTTAACTTTCTGTTACTAAAATTAATGTTAAAAAACTTAATAAAAAGTTAAATAATTTTTTGAAGTGATAGAGAAATACATATTTATTATGAACTTTAATTCAATCGATAAATCGAGGACTCTTGCGTGAGTCCACATTTTTCCGCGTCAGTATTCGCGTATTTCGAAATTAGATCAATGTGCTATCGTATTTTTGCTTACGCTCCCTAATTCATATCAAATTTTGTACATTCGTTACAATTATTGCAATTTAAAATAACGACTACGTTCACCAGCGAAATTTCACCAACTCAAATTTAGAAAGTGAACTAATTATCTAATTCACGTGAAAATCTATAAACTCGACAACTGAAATAGATCCATTTAAACGAGAAAGTAAACATAAACGTATATGATCATTCCTTTACTGATATCCAAAAGTTCACTAACCCATCAAAACTTGCATTAATAATTGAATTAACGTTCCAAATTGATAAACCAACGAACCTTATTAGTTATGTATCCGCATCCAGGAAAGTGATTGACCCTCTGGTGGGGCTTGAGATCATTGAGAGATGAGTACAATGTACGAAAGGGATAGTCGTGTGCCCAAAGGAGGTCCCAGTTGGACTCGTTGGTGCCACGCTCGAAGCCCAGTCGATCCAGCACTGCAAACACATGCTTCAGGTAGCCCGTATTGGAGTCCCTCGAGTGCACCCAGTAGACCGGCCGCTTCTCCTTCACCGGCACCTCCTTTATTTGGATCCTGGTCAGCTGCGCCTGATAACGTATGAAGAGGAAGAAGAGCGAGTAGAGGATCGCCGGGCCTACTACCATCGACAGAAAGATCTTCACTAGGGCCTTCACCTTGGTATCCAGCAACTTGGCTCTGAGTCCCGTTTCGCTCTGGAATGCACATTAGAAATTCCAATTTAGAATCTATGAATACTTTACGTAATTTTCAGCGCCAAAAACATACAGGTAATTCGAAATAAACTTTTTATTTACACTTGTACACTTATTTTACTTATACAGTAAGTAATTTCAAATGCAAATAACAAATTAAAATCCTATATATTTTCACTTCCAGCTTATCACTTTCGCCCAATTAAATTAATGAAAAGAAGATGGAAAAAGAAAATAACGTACCTTCTTGCAAGCCACCTCTTTCATGATGACAGCGAGATCGAAGCGTCGACCGAGTGCTCATTCAAAGAGGCTCACGCTCAGGACGCGTCCGCACTCGGTCTCTGTGCCATGTCGTGTCACGAGCTCTGAGCAGCGGGTGCCGGAGAAAAAAAGTACCGTTGCATGAAGCGCCGTCGTAGGATACTTACATATCCCGCCACGCTTCGCAGTCACCACTCGACGCCTACCTCGTGGAGCGCCAACCGCGGGCAGAACCTGTTTGCCCCTTTCCCACTCTACTTACTCGCGCGCGCGCTCCATTCTCCGCGCGGCGCGAATTTTTTTCTTCTTTCATTTATGGACGCTTGACTCTATACCTTCGCCGGGATGCGCAGTCTCCTCTCGAATGGGGAGAAATTGCCCATTGGAATTTTCATTTTATGTTTTCTTCGTTGATGAGCTTCTGCAATTTTTGCGGCGGCATCGGGATTGCGAGGGATAACTTCGTTTAATGAGTTAATCACTTGGCATACCGTTGGTACTGAAAAGTATGACAATTGTTTTCTTAGAATTATGTAGACATTTTAAAACAATATAATTTTTTTTAATTTTTTGCTATATATAATAATATTGTCAAGATTAATTCATTTTTTACGACTGTTTGTTTAAAACAAAGTAATATTGTTGACAACGTATTAATTTAAAATTAAGCAATTATATTAAATAATTATATTATTGTTATTAATGTTTTTTTTTTCGAATTTTCAAATGACGGTAGTAATTATTACCTTCGGCGATCATTTTAAATGTTCGCGCGCCACGGTTGGCGCCCTCTACAACTTCCGCACAAGCCACGCGGGAAAAATGGCGTTTCCTGCTCTTTACGACCGCTGACTCGTTCAGGCCTAGTCGGATCTCTTCACAAAATGGGTTTCCAAAACATTTGGTATTCGCACCCGCGAAAATACGGTCAAGGATCCAGGTCCTGGTAAGTTTTCCTTAGTTTTGGTATATTTGCAAAGTTGTAATTGTTAAAAAAACATTTATAAACATTACTCATACTGCCGACTGCTCGCACCGTGCAAACGCATGTCAATGCATTTTCTGGAATGTTCTATTACTTTCTTGTCCGTGTTACGGAGGAATAAATTTGGAAAATTCATTTAGCTAAAAAATTTGTAGTTATTTTTTATAAATTTTATTTGTTTATGTTTGTACGGGCAATAAAAAAGTAATATTTACGTCAGACATAACCTCAAAAGTTGTTGCACGTTTGGCACACGTGCTATTAGAGCAATGTGCTATTAGTGCCAATGTCAGTAATGCACGTATAAGATTAGTAACAAATTTAATTTCTTTTTAATTAATTGATGAACTATTTTTTAGCCGTGCTTGCGCTAACAGACACGGTCTAATCCGTAAATATGGATTGAACATCTGCCGTCAGTGCTTCAGGGAGTACGCTGCAGATATTGGATTCAAGAAGGTGAGAATAAATCTTTGTATTTGCATTTTTTTATTTTTTAAACAATTTTATTCTAAGAAGTATTTTGATTATTTGTGCTAAAATTTAAATATGAAAATAGTAAACAAATTTTCAACTTCGTTACTAGCGATCACAGATTAATGTCTTATTTTTTTTTCTATGTTTCAGCTGGATTAAGTAACGAAAAAAATGGCTGCACTGATTTTGTGAAATACACAGGTTTCACATTCATAATTTATAAACAATTAGTTAATTTTGGAAAGAAATAAGAATGTTTCAACTGTATATATTGAAAAATCAGTAAAACAGCTGAAAAAAAACTTAACAATGAGTCATGAATTTATACAACGGCTTAAGCTACATCCTCTTCCCTCATCCTTTGATGAATCTCTGTAAAAAAAGAGGAAATCATTAGATAAGATATAGTATTGCAAGACTATTACTGATTGTGAAGAAACTCACAGAAGTTGCTTGTATAGCCAAACTTAAAACTGATCTTTTTGCCGCTCTGCAAACTTTCTTTGATCCTTCCTGGCAGCACAAGTTTGGTAAGCAATCTATTGTTCGATTACAAGGGCGAGAAAATATATCCAATACAGGTGGGGGTGCTGATTCACATTGCACAAATCCCATTAAAGTTTTCAAAGCTAAAAACAGAATCTACTATTAACAAAATAGTTAGTTACTGTAAAAAATAAAAAAAACTGTATCTTACGATCAATACTCTCGGGAATAGGTAACTGAGACCAAATTGGAGGAGGTGTCCTACAGTACAATTTTTGATCTTTTTGATCTGGACAACAAATCCTTTTGTTTGCTTGACAATCTGAATCTTTTGAGCACCTTTTTACGGGTAAATTTTCAGGAAACGCTACTTTTGGGCATTTTCGTCTAAAACCCAGAAACTCTGAAACAAATGTTGTTCAAAATTATAATTACTAAAAAAATTTAAACAGAAATAAAACATAATAAAAAGATTTTCTTTTTAATTTCTTAAAACTATTACTAACTACTATTCAAAAACAAAACAGCCCATTATTACATTCAAACTCTCTTTAAATTGGAGCAAGTTTACTCCCTCTCAACAAAACTCGAGGGACGTTTGCGCAACAGCTATTCTCCGCAAAACTAAAGTACATACGCGCTCATTAGCATGAAAGCCTGACCGCTCGCGTAGCAGATGGCGGCACCAACTCCCCAAGCCCCCGGTAAGCAACATACCCGAAGCGTCCGTCGACGCGATCCGACCTCCCGCTCGCGGGTCCGCAAGTCAGAAAGAGAGAGAGAACAGTCGCCTCGGAAGCGACCTCGGCGTGTGTACCGTCGACTACAGGCGCGGTCCGTAAAGATTTTTCAGTCCTCTCGCTTTCATTGACCTTTCGGAGCAGCTCGGCACAACTCCGCGATGGTATACGATGCAGGAAGCACAGCAACAAAAACAAAATCACGTATATGATTCAACTCTGATAGCGCGCCTAGTCAAAAAGAGAGAGGACCAATCGCCTTGAGGTCCGAATTCGAAAGGCTCCCTGCGGGCGACTCTCGCGATCGATTTGCCTTTAATTCTCCCTGATTCACTTTATTATTATTATTTTTTTTTCTTTAATTCGCTTGTTTTACGACACAAACGAACGAGAAAGTCGATAAGAAGTTTGGCCGGTATTATCCGCGCGGAGACTTTTGTTTCGCGCCGATAAGAGACTTTTTAATTGCGCGCGATTTTAATGAGCGCGAGAGCTTTCGGGTAAATACAGCGAGAGCATTTTCTCGGCTTTCCTTGACTTCCGAGTTTATTTGGCAGCTCCGCGCGGCGAACTGTTTGTGTGCTCGTTTGCATGCACAGGCGGTTCGATGCATTGATAACGTTAAAAAAAGCCCGCGATCTATTAATAAACCGCTCGCCTTTGCTCGGCAGCTTGATTATGCAAAACTGGCTAATGCTGGGGTGTGCGAATCGGTACTCCCGCGCTTCAAGAATTTAAAATAAAATAAAAACATCGGTTGTCATAATTGAGAAATTAACATAATTACGCGAAAACCAAGCGGTGGACAAAGTAAGGACAAAGTGGAAAAAGAATTTGTCGAAGGAGGACAACGAGCGTTTCGTGTTCATTCGGATATTCGCGTAATGCAGTAGCCGTGTTTTCTATTCATCAATCACTTAGGAAAGCACCTGACCGCGTGTCTTCGATCATTCGCACGCGTGAGCCCCCGGTGCGATGCTCGCGCTGACCGATCTATACACTGTATACACGCATACATTTATGTACATTAGAAATTCGAGCGGTTCGAGCATACAATCACAAAGTTTTTGGTTTAGATTAACAACTGGGCAAACGAATGCAAGAATCTTAATACAATCCGACGTCGTTTCTTCTCTCACGTTTTCTTTACATTGTTTTTTACTGCTCACAGCCCGCAGGCGGCTATTTAAATAATTTGCGCATTTGTATCTCGAGGGAATTTCATTAGTTTAAAAAGGGGCAAGAGGCACGAAACAAGTGCGCGGGCTTTGATCACGATTTTCATTGATTATTATGATTGTTCGCCGAAAAGAATGACGCAAATTTGAACATTAAAAATATAAAGAGTGCATGTTATCGGCGAGCTCTTTTTTTTCGCTTTGTTTGCGACTTAACGACAATAAACGCATACTTATTGTTTCTTTTTTTTTTTCTTGTTTCTTTCTAACCGGGCCATTAAAAACACTTAGAGCCCGTAATAAGCGGCATTATGTAAAAAGTCTCAATGACACGAGTCGCTGTTGTCACAAGCCTACGATAAATCGCTGTTAATGTTTTATTGCATTAAAAACACGTGGCACACTCAGTATGAATTATTCCTCGCCGAGAGTATACGCCGGGCCAACAACATTATAACTGGATAGACATTCGATTCGATTAAAACGAAATTTCAGGCTTCAATCAATGCGAAATAATTCATTCTAATTACGCATACAGCAACCGAGTGTTTGCACAGCGCGCATAATTACACCTTTGTAACGACCAACGTTTCTTTTCCACCGTCGGATATATGGAACGATCAATTACCGCTTGACGTTGAAAAAAAAAAGCAAGATACAGATCGCCGGCCAATTAAGCGCGACGCCAGCGAAAAAAGATTTGGACATACTAAACGGACAACAAACCACGAGCGGAGGAGTCGAGAAGTTCGGAGGGAGGAAGAGAAAAAAAAAAGGAGGAAGACAGTGATGGTGTCGCAACGAGCCGAGAGATACGCCGCGGCGTCTCATTAACGATATAGCATCGCGAGTAATCGAATTGTAACTGCAATTACCGCGGCCAGGAAACTGCAGGTAACAGCGCGGCCTCCCCTCCCGAATCCTCGCTTAGCTCGCGAGAGGCGAATTTCCCGTGGCGAACGGAAAGTTCGCCGAACGCGAGTATTATACGCGCGCTGACACATATTCGCCCCTGGGAAGGCTTCTTTCTCTTTTTTCTTGGCCGTGCGATCGGCCGAGGCGAGAGACGGAGAAAAATGGAGAAATTCGCGCGGGTTTAGGCGACGGCGTTGTATATGCGTTATATGCGCGTAGCTTTTCTTTTTCTTCCTTTCGTGAAAGTGCCGTACGAGGCAGAAACGATCGATGTCGTTTTCGCTACTTCTATTTTTAACTTGCTGCGATTAGCGTTATTATTCTTTTTTTTTTTTTTTTTTTTACTATTTAGCATCGTTCTGACGATCACGCTCGTGAGTTTCTTGCGACGATGGTTTATTAATTCGACTTAGTTTTTTATTGTTATTCTATTGAAGGAAATTATCAACTTGGGTATGCGTGCTTTCGGAGCGTTTAAATATTAACGACTGTGCAGCTGCATATAAATGCATTATTCAAATTCAGCAAGGAATTACGAATCGCGCGAGGTACAATAGCATCTGGAGCGCCACCGTATAATAGTGACGTCGCAGTCATTATTAAATCAGCATCAATTTTATATTCTTTATCCAATAAAATGTTAATTATCTACGTATAAATGTTAAAAAAACATATAAGCAATAAAAGATAAATTAAATTATATACTTTAACATCGAATCAATCTTTCATCCTCGTAAGTGTATTATTTCCACGGTTGAATGACTTTTTTTTTCGCGAGCAACTTTTTCTTGCTGCGTAACGAAATTAATTCGATCGAACATCGATAATCGAAAAAAAAAGAAGGTAAATAAAGTCGAAAATCCGTCATTTCCAATGAAGCGTACCGTAAAACCACTTCGGAGTTTCACGCACGCACATAAGGAATAAAGGCTATTTACCGAGTCCACTCGCTGGAAGGATTCCGCTCCCTCTCTCTTTCTCGCGCTCGCCGTGCATTTATATATATATATATATATCTATATACCTATACCGATAGACACGCACAATAAGCTGCAGCATCCTCGACTTTTCCTTCCCGTCGACTGACAAAGTAACGAGAAAAGATGATCGGATCCCCGACTACTTTCTATAGCCGCCTTCCGCGACCCGCGCGGATTTTCACCCGCCGAGTGAGCCTCGGGTATATTAACAGCGTCGCTTAGCTACTCGTGGATGCAACGAAAATTCCATGCGACGAATTTTGCTCGCCCTTTGTACGTATATACATGCACATATGTGTGCGTGCATGCGCGTGTGTGTAGTGTCGGTGCGAGTCAAGTGCAGCGGGAGAGTCACCTCGGGCTATTTTCGATGGCCGGCCCTTCACACGTGCGGAATTTTCATTTACGCGGAAGCGACGCACTTGACTCTCCGACGTTCATTATAATCGACCGGCCGTTTTTTTTTATATATTATTAATTTATTTATTTATTTATTTTTATTTTTCATTATACGATGCGTGATTTAGCTACGTGCAGATTCTCTTTTTTACTTTTAAGTTACATAACTCGATAAGGGAAAAGTTTTATTATTCTTTTATTATTCGAGCACTGTGGATTGGACGGAGATCGGGGAGGAAGTGCAGGGCATATATATATGTATATACGCGTTGGATTTGATTTTTCTTACTTCATGCCGCGCGGAGAGCCGCATGGCGCTGACCTAAATTCGCCAAGTCACTTAAGAATTTAAGGCAAATTATTAACTTTGCCGCACTTTGAAGAATCCGGCCCCTGGTGCTATCGGGAATTGTCGGGAATGCCTCGCCAAATTTTCATTATAACTTCCTTCGCCGGCAATTATTTTATAAATAACCGCTCGCGCGGAACTCGAGCGTTTACCTTCCGATGATTTTCAGTTCATACGCCCGGCGCGCGCTCGCGAATCCTCCTTCTGCTCCTTTCCTCCGAAATAAAGTGGGAAAGTTTTCTCCGCGGCGAGTGGAACAAATGTCGCGTCCAAGTTTTCTCTCTTTCTCTCTCACTCTCTCGCGGAAACTTTTCCCAACCCGCCCGGGCGGATTCGAGCTCCCTGCACTCTCGGCGAAATATTCAAAGAGCCGCGCGACAGTGGGACACAAAAGGAGCTGGAAAAATCACCCGCACGATTCGTACACTTTTGGGGCATCACGTGGAAGGTTATATAGAGTGGCTCAAATTGGAAGTCGACTGGAGTTTAAAAATTTTACGATCCTCCTTCTCCTTCCCCGTCCCATAGTCCCCCGCTCTCTCATCTTTCGCTTCTTTAAAACTTGTAATTTAGCGGCGGGTACGAGCGCAAGACGAATTTTCCTCTTTCGTCTCACTTATTCATGCCTAGATAGTCTCTCGCTTTTTACTCGGGACTTGCGCCTCTGCGCGCGGACGTGCACTTTTAATTTCTTCGAAAATTTCAGCGGCAAATCGTCAAGCGAAATTTTTTAAGAGCCTCGCGTTTTGCAAATTGCATCGCGTTTTCATACCCGCGTAGGATTATACGTTCCTTCGAGAATGTCTACAGTTTTATTCTAATTTCACTGTACTTAGAGGAGTAAATTGCAGTTCTTTTTTTAGTATTCATGACTTTCTAATTGATGGACGTTCGAATGTTTTACTGCTTGTTAAAAGAAAATTAAAGTAATTTATTTTGAAAAATACTGACGGTATGAAAAGTCAATAAAAAAAAATATATTCTGAAATTACAACTTTCTTAGCTGCGAGTTTATTAAATCGTCGAGTTCCACAACGAAACAATGTAGCTAATTTATTAAAGTTAACGGAGATTTTACTTTATGATGCCATTAAAACTTTTAAGACTCCTTAAATAAAACAAAGCAGTTAACAAACTGTTAAGCATAAAATAAACAACTGTACCTATTTTTTAATATTAATAAACATAACGTTAGCCTACGAGAAACTCAACTAGAAATTAATTTACAACTTGGTCCTCATCAATAACTCGATCTTTCTTCATCGTGAAGCGTAATATAAATCGCAGTTCAAACACCTGCAGGTTCTCCCTCGGCGTCTCATTAAAGGGAGAACCCGATCCCGGGCTAAAAAACAATTTTCCCTGCTATCGGGCGTTGGTAGGTTTACCGAGCCCAGCCGTCGAGGATGCTTGAAGCCCTATAGAGGATCTGAAGCGGGTGTGATCAAAGCCTGCGTCGCAGCGACGGCGAATTCTCCCCCCTCCCCAACCTTTTCCGACGGTTGACACGCTTTTCTCGCGTGGAGACCCAGAAAACACTTCTCTGCATTACGTCGCGGAGTCTTTTCGCCGATCCTCCGGGGAACTGCACACCCTCCGATTCGCTCGCATCGCTGCTAACGAATTCGAGGATATTTCTCTTCCTTTCTCTCTTACTCGCCTCGTGAATTCGCCGCAAGCTACGGATTCGCTTCCCCGGCGATGGTCCACCAAAGATCCCTTCAAAGTTTTCTGAAAAGTGGAGGCACTCGAAGTTTTAAGAAATCGCCAGACCTCGAGAAATCTTGGCTACTCGAGGCATCCGCGGGAGTCCGCAACTCCGTAATAGGATTGCAGTTTGATCGAAGCGGCGGCGCGCGGGACGTATAAAATGATTTGCAGCGCGCTTCAAGTAGAAAATATCGACGCGACTTTGCGAATCACCGGATGGAGCAATTACAGTGTTTATACGACACTTTCGCATCGGCGTTTAATTGAATTCGATGTCGCTTCAAGTCGCATTACGCAAATTAATCCGGCATGGTATTAAGAGGTAAACAGAGATAAACAGAGTACACGGAGTAAGCGTCGCGCCTCGTGTACAAAGAGCGACAATAATGGCGCGAGAATCATGCGGCTCTATATATCCGCATCTCCGGGAAAATTATTTCACTTTGAAGCGTCAGGCGCTCGCTCTTGTAAGCCAAGCCTCGAAAGCTCCATCTCTGATGGAATGGCAAACGGGCTCCTCTCTCATCCTCTCGCTACTGCGCTCTACGGCAAACCAGTCCTGGATATTCCCTCTCTCGCTCCCTCCCTATCTATCTTTCTCTCTCGTTTTCTCTATCTTACTCTCTCTCTCTCGCTATCGCCTCGCCTCGTCCTCCTCGGGCACGAGCGAGTGCGCCAGAGGTTTAGTTTAGGAAGCCGAGGCGCGCTAACGGGCCCCCCCATTCCTTCGCACCGGCGCGCTATGCCTCCTTCCCCCCATTGTTCTGTCCGTCGCGCTTATTATTTCGCCGTGCGGGAGAGCATTGCAGCCTTTTTTTTTATTCTTCTTTTTTTCATCGTCGACGCTCTGTGCAAGCCCGCAGGTTGCATCCTCACGCGACGTCCGCGCTCGACATTTGCCGGCGGCCGACTGGCGCAGGAGTGTAAATTGCTCGCTCTCGTGCAGCCGATGTTTTCAGAGATGAAAGTAGCTGAATCGTAGGAGAGAACGTCGAGCGCACGTCGAAAGTTTACCGAGGCGGAGCCTCGGGAGTCTCTCGCGCGTCTTACTTCCGAACAAGTTAAGTTTCAGGGCCCGCCGAGACGGCCCTGATACGGCGAAGGCGCTCAATCTATTTTACGAAAATTCGCCCTGGATTCTTACGGAAAGTTGCGTTTCAACGCGGCGGAGTATACGCTCGGCGAGTGGAGAGAAAAGAGAATAATAATACAAAACTCGATGTAGCAGCCGGCTGTAGGCTGAAAAATGTGTCGCTGCGAGTTACGGCTCTATGGGAGCGAGGCGCGTTCCTTTTTTTTCTCGGCGCCGAGAGTCCTATAACTGTGCGCCAACTTTTTCTTTTTTTTTTTAAAGTAAAGAGTAAATCAATACGGCTTTTTGCTAACGGGATTGGGCTTGCTTTATTTCGCCGCGGGGAAATAGTAAATGTATTATTTCAATTGCTCAGTTTCGTAACGTTAAATATACGAACTGATATTTGTTTTTATTTTATTACGTTTAAAAATACAGTGGAAAAGAGCGCGATTAAATATCGCTTTTTGAGCTTGTTTTTTTTTCCGCACACGTGCGGATCATTCGATTACGGAAAATATGTTTTTAAATTTCACGCAAAAATGTGTACAAACGAAGTTTATTCTGAGCTCATGGAAGTCAAACAAATACAGCGTAGTTGAAAGATATTTGTACATCGCAGTAAGCCGTTCGAAGCGAATTTTCCACATAGGCATTTTTTTACCGTCACAAATTAGCACGATCACCGACGAACTTTTGCTGCAAAGTGTAGATCGGAATATTAATTCCCGCGGCGCTTTTTCAGCATGAGCTACTAAGATTTGAGCGAAGACCCAAAAATGACTTGTAAAGCTGTGCTATAAAGCGATTATAACACTGCCTTTATACATTTCGCAATATTCTCGCTCTCACGATTCACCGACACAAAGACTCTAGTGTAAAAGTCTCGACACAGAATTGAACGCACGTGTTCACAATGAGAAGAGAAACGAGATAAAAAGAAGATATAGAAGCGATCATGTTGAGCGAATCCACAAATAACCTACCCCCCCCCCTCCATACGATCAAATTACGTTATTAAATCACAATTACAGTAATTTTCCAACGTCGAATTCTTACAAAATCGAGGAATTCGTATTGAGAATGCATATACCTCTGTTTCATCGCTCACATTAAAAGAAACAAGAAGAAACGCACGAGCCAGGGAAATGCCAGCGCGGACAATTCCGCTGCGCGACTGAGAAAAGAGCGAGGAGATGTGCACGCCTGCTCGCGCTTTTACTTTTAGAGCCCGGCAGCTTCATTCCGCACGGCTAAGCCCATTACACAACGGAGCTGAAGCGACGAGTTCCCTCCGTTGAGCCGATCAAAAGAAAAAGTCGCTCTCCCGACCGTTAGGCTAAAAAGCGCCAAACGCTCACGCGATGCAGTGTAACTTCCGACCTGGCGTGGCCGTTAGATCCCAAATTCGTTCCCAAGGAACAGAAATATCAGTCGAAGCCAAGACACGCCGCTGAATTTTTGCTCGGATTTTCAGATGCGCCGGAACAAAAGCGGAGCCGTGCGTACACTTTCGATCGAACGAGGCTAATCGAGCGCCCGACTCGTTCGGAGCATGAATAGAAAAGAAAAGCTGCAGCGTATAAGTCTCTCTCGTGCCGGAGGAGCGCGCGAGGCGTAATCTCGCGCCGATAAAAATCGCCGACGAACAGCCGCAGCGAACGTATACAATCAATGAACAAATCTCCTCGCCTCGGCTTAACATCATCTCCACGTTTCACTTTTTGCGTTGACCCCTTTATGCACGCGCGGAAACCGATGCATTATTCGTGGCGCGTTTGAACTTTCTTCGCGCCGCCGGCACGAAAGTACCGCCGGCTCCTAAAAGCTAATCGAACGACGCTATAAAAGAGAAGCGAAGCAACGCTGGCGAATCACGAACCTGTAGCTAACGGACGCTCCAAAATCAATTGCGAACGATCTTTGTCTCTCGATTCTCGAGAGAGACGAGGAGGAGGTAGACAAGGAGCATTTGCGAGCGACAGCTGATCGTCGTGCAATAATCAGCTAGAGAGAGAGAGAGAGAGAGCTACGGGGAAGGAGAGAGAATGAGAGAGAGAGAGTGAAGGGAGATCCACGCAAGGAGGGAGAGCCGTGAATGGCTCCGAGCCGACAAAGAAAACCGGCCTGAGCGCGGAGAGGGTGGAAAAGTACGCGAGGAAGGAGGCGCCGATGCTGAATAAGGTGACAGAAATTGCCGACCGGAGGGAGACAAAAGGTCTCCCATCTCGCCACGGGGAGAAAGAGAGAGTAATAATGAATGAAGAGCGAAACGCGAACGGACGTTAGCGACTGAAAAGGACAAGAAAGATGCACGGCGAGTCAGATATCCATAAATTCAAATCTCGCGATTTTTTTGCACTCTTTTATACGCTTCGCCATCAATTAAGCGGGCGTCTATTTACCCGGTGGATTGGTTCGCCTGGTCGACCTCATCCCCGGACGTGGGTAAACAGGCGGCCTCGCTTTTGCGCGTTCGCTGCGTAAAGAGGCGCTACCTTTACACGGAAAGCCAGCGAAACGAGATATGACCCTTTGATACTCCCACTGCTGCATTCCCCGTTTGCGCGTAATGAAAAATTTCGCACGAGTCCTTCGCTGTTCGCCGGCTCGCGTAAAACACAGTGGAATCGCCATTTTGTGCGGGGCTCTCGACTTACGCCTTGAAATCGATGACACTCGGGGATCCGCGCGAGAAAACTTTTATTCTTATCGCGTGCGCATTTCCGCGGAGTCGGTGGGACGAATTCACCTCGAGTCGATATAAAAATATTGCGCCTTGCTCTTTTTGGGTCGGCCGAGTGGCTGTGGAGCTCGGTGGGCGGCGTAACGCCGCGGCTATGGAATAAACGTGAAGAACATTATAATGTTTACTAGCACTTTGTTAACTGCCACTCGGAGCAATCATGCGCGGTTTATTAAAAGTTCCATCCGGCGGATAGTAATTGCATTAGCATGTCTCGACGCAATTTGACTGACTGCAATAATCAAGTTACACTATCGCGCTTATAATGCCGTCGAAGTGGCTCGAATAAAATTTCACGTGGTAATGGTCGCGCACGTTTACATGAGATTTTACTCGAATGAATTTCCAATTTATACAACACAAAGTACGAGCGCGCATACAAAGCGACCGCAAATATCTAATACACTTGAAAGCTTTACTCCCTGCATACATGTTCCGCTGTAATATCGAATGACGTCATCGAACAATTAAAAAACAAGAACTTTTACCTAAACTTTTAAACTATTAATAAGCGCCCCCGCTATACGCGTGGACGTGAGTCCGTAAACGCCGGATAAAGATAGACAGCCGGCGGCCGTTTAGTCCCGCGAGTGCATGTCGCGTTGCATAATCCATCGAGCCCGGCGTATATCTTATCGCATCGTCGATAGTCACTCAACCTGGATCGGAGGCCCCGATTTCGCGAGCAGCTGCAACCTCCTCGCACCCTACGCGGGCGGCGCGCGGGTATAAAAAAACGGCCCATCCGCGACACTTCGTATTTGCGAATTAGCGCGGCTGAACGAGAGAAAGAGAGAGGCAGAGGTAGGCAAGCGCGCGCGCCGCTCTTGCTTTCCCCGGGCGATCGATATTTCCGCGGCGTGTGCACGAGGGCCGCGAGTGTGTGCGCGTCCGTGAGCGCGCGGTGCCAAGGTACGTAGGGCCGGGACAAAGGAAGCCGCTCGTGAATCTTGCCCGACCCAGATGCGCCCGTCTCTATATCCTCGTGGACGGTTGCTCTGGCCGTCGCGACTCTTTAGGTGAATGCACACGCGATACTGCGACGATCTCGTCATTTCCGGCCGACCCCCTTTTTTTTCACTATCCATGGACATGTGAGCCATGTTTATCACAGTGTTTCCTACGGGCTTTACTTCTCTATGGGGAACAGATGCGAGTCCACGAATTTCGTTTTAGGTCGACGTGCTTAATTTTTGCTCTCGAGGGGAGAACGTGCGTGGACTGATAAATTGCGCCTAATTCCGAGGTAATTTGGAGGTTTGATATTTCGACATCACAGAGTAAAAGCGTGTACGGCGCTGCTGGCTGATCGCGTTGCACGGACTCGAAGCCTATCTTTGGACGGCGAAAAGTTTTTAGAGCGCACTTTAATGTTTCTAACTGACAATCCCGTTTCTCGCGTGGCTCTGACGACCGCAACGGCTGACAAACTCGCTCAGTACTATAAGCCGACTTTTTGGGATCGCGCGACAAAAAGTCCGCGTGCTCACTCGAGGTCGTGGCTGATGTCAGCTTTTCGTTATTGCGGTTCGTGCCTTCGCGTAATTCTTTGCTTCTACCTTCGTTGGACTTTGTATTTATTATTTTTCGGAGGGGAATTTTCGCGCATGCGATATTATGCCCGACGTGCAGCACATTTTTTTAATCGAATGGCGCAATGCTACAGCGAGGTAAAGACAATTTCTGTAGCGTCACTTTTCAACGCGCGATTCCGCGAAGAGTTCCTCCTCGTCTTTTTTTCGTCGCATTTCTCGCCTTCGTCGCGCCTGGATCGAGGCTGCTCCCCGAGTGACTTCGCGCAGCCTTCAACTGCAGCCGTCAACACAATGTGTGATTCATTCAATAAAAGATGTTTTCGAGTCTCGTCTTAGCGAAATCACTCCGGCGTTTCTCAATTGCGCCGGCGACATACCGGGCGTTAAGCGACTGATATTAATATCCTCAGCTACAATCTTAATTACTTTAAATCAAGTGTCTTTCGTATCGATGCGTTAATACTTGTGTAAATTGAGTACTCGACGGTAGAAGCCAGGAATAATTTGTTTACATTGTACAGCGAACAGAGAGATTAAATTTTAATCGATCATTAGAAAATTTCCGAAATTATTGCAAATATTTGCACCGATGAAACTCGAGGGCTTATGCGTAGGTACCGATCAATTTTATTACCTCCCATTGCGTGTCGAAAGTAGAATTGCAGAGGTGATCTCTAATATCCCGGCACTTAAACGCGTTTTCGAGCGTAATCTCGTTAATCCCTGGAGTGTATGCGTCAACATAAACGTGCAAACTGTATACGCTTGCGCGAAGAAGCTTGTGAACTCGAATGGATGGTATGAATTGATCGACGTTTAGGGAAGAGGGATGCCAAAAAAATGAATCACGGTCTAACCGTTCATGCCGCTTCGTGGTTTATCTGAAATAAATTAATAAAGGTAGGGGAACGAGTGCGTCAATTACAGCAGTCGAATTTTATTGCGCGATATTGAGATGCTTTATTTTAAATTGACTATCTATGACTATGAAAGATTTTTTATGCAGATTTTATCTGATCACTATATAGAAATGGTTGATGAACCGCTCGCTCGGTGCAAGTTTTAGTTTCGCGAACAGTGCGATGTTTAAATAGCGCAGGGATATGTGATAATTAATGGAAGAATCAACTGCTTTATTACCCATTGTTATTTGAGTCAAGTCAATATTGTAATTAGCAACGAAATGTGTGTCAATCCTTTGTTAAGGATTCATCATCGGATGTATTACCTATGCAGTGCTCGGTGACACACGATTAAAAACGTCGATGAGAATATGAAAATAATTTTTCAATAAAATGAAAGACGAGTGCACGAAACTCTCGAGTACCCACATCTGCGGTTCGTCCGTTGGTAGGATTTCTTTTCTGCGCACGCTCGACCGAAAAATTTCTGTGAAAAGACGCCCGAGAGAGCCTCAAAGGAAACACTAAGCCAAGAATCCGTCCTTTCCTCTCTCCTTCCTTTCATCCGCTTTGAAACACGCAGCCCCGCGTACAGGGCCGAAGAAGGAAGGAGCACGGGCCTCGGATCCTTACTCTCTTCTTCTCGCTCATTGCCGTTCCTCCGTGAGCCGGAGCGATTACGGCCGCGCTGGATCCACCGCGCGAATGTCCCAATTATTGGCTGCCGAGGCCGGGCCATTATCGACCCCCCCATCGACGAATTTGCATCTTCATCGCGCGACGTTAACATTCTTGTTAGCCGTTGATAATCGTGGGTTGAACAGATTCTCGCGATAATTTATCATCTCCGCCGTCTGCGCTTTATCCCCCTTTGATTGATTGGGGATACTGCCTACAATTCTGTTAAAAGTTACGATTTCAATTGCAAAGGAAGTTTCGAGTGCGCACACGCAATGCGCTTTATCGACGTGGAAAATAGAGACAAAGGCCGTTACATGGACGCGCATCGTTTAAAATCGTGATTCACAAGTTCCTCTTTTTTACACGCCAATCGAGACGATGCAATGTACGACTGAAATTTACTCGTAATAACGCTAGCTATAAATGGCCGAAGAAAACGTTCGCTCGAAGACAGCTCCGATAAAATACCGTGGCTCGCGCCATATTTTATTCGAATTGTGAAATATCGCGTCACTTCTGGTGTACGAAGAGTGATAAATAGACTTTCGGAGCGTTGAAACCTTATTTTTAAGAAATTTCAAGGTCATTTTTCAACGTGACGCATAAAAATTTGTTACAAAGCAAAAAAGGACAATTCGTGCGAAGGGCACATTTCGCCCGCGGTTGAATGACTTCCGAACGAACTTCCTATCGATCTATCGAATAAGCGAACTACATTACGATCTATAATAATACTATAACGATTTTTTGCCTACGCCTTTACGAACAAAAATTGATATAATCGCAATTTGTATTTTAATAATTCCACTTGCTCCATTTTCTTCGAATTCCACGCGCACCAAAGCAACAGCACACAAGCCTGGAATAAAAGTAAAAGAATAAAAATCAGGGAAAATTTGTCTAGCGCTTACCTTCGTGTGGCGGCTCGTAAGGGAATAGCAAGTGTCCCTTCCGGCACATGCCGCGGCAGCAACGTTGATCGGGCCCGAGAAACTGGCAGTCCGTATTTTTCGTGCAGCTAGTCCCGAGAATACGCGCCAGGGTGTGCGGCGGCTCGCTCGGGCACACCACGGCTCGGGCAAGCTCCCGTGAGGTCGAGTTCTCCGTCACCTTCGCCTTCAGCAGCGGGGGCAGCACTGCAACGAAACGTTTCATTGGAATATTGGCTTCAACATTATTTCTAGCGCTTCATCACTTCTGCACGCTTATTTATTATTATTATTATTATTTTTTGTTTTAGTTTGCATCCGCACTTTATTAAGAAAGGAATTTTTCATTTCGCGAAAGCACATTAGAGGAGCACAATATGAGAGGAAAAATTTCTCGTCTCCATCGAATAAAATCCCACGTTCAATATAAATTCAGAGTACTGTAAAGTTGACAATGCAGCGAGAATTCCCTTTTTTTTTTTCAGCGCCGTGAAAGGAGAGAACTAATAACTTTTCTTTTTAATAAAAGAACAGTCGGTTTTTTTTTTATTCCTTTTTGAATTGTGCAAGCAAAGTTCTTTTAGATTTCTTAACCTTATACCTTTCGAGCATTTTAATTACGAGACTTTCCAGGGCACGTATAATTTTTTAGAATGAAGTTCATCCTGTGAATTTTAATAAATGTAATAAATAAGTACTCGGAATGTTAAGAAATTATACTCTAACGAATTAAGCAACTTGACGAGATACGAAAAAAAGTTTAATTAATAATTTAAACTGTTCTTTTTGTACTTGTACATAACAAAAAAAAATAAGTAAACAGGAAGTAACGATTAATCGCGTCTGTCCGGTTACTTTGAGATGTAAGAAGGTACTAATGGCCAAGGATTTGCCGTTCGGATTGCCATAATCCGCCCGTAGGGACGGGTCACTCGCCAAATCCGAGATAATCGTTAATCTCGTCATTATAAGGCGAAAGTGGACGAAAGCGGAGATAACCCCGAGGTCCGCCATAGCGAGTTGAAAGAACAAAGGTGCCCCTTTATTCGAGAGAATCTTAACTGCGCCTAGTTTAATCTGCCGCGCGCTCGAAACTTTATAAATAAGCCCCCGCAGGCTTTTATTTTCAGGAAGGTAAAAAGTACCGCCTCATTTCAAGTATTTATAAACTTTCATCGCGATCCGCGTTAATTCAGAAAAACGGCGCATTTATTGCTCTATTAATAAAAGGATCCTCACGGCGCCGAGCTCCGAGGAGTTAATGTGCTGTGTGAAATCCATTGATATGTGCGCGTTACACGCCGTCGGCGGAGCATAAAGCCTATTATGATCGTCGATATCACGGACTGAGGATGATGCTGTTAAAAGAGGAGCAGCGACTTTTTTCTCCTCCCGCAGCCTACTATCTCCGCTACACACACAAAGCCGTCGCGCCAAAAATAATATTTCTCGCGCGCCATTCACAACGAGTCGTGCCTTATCGACGGACCTATTGTTAATCTCGGCGTCGCTGAGCCTCAAATCCAGTCTCTCATTTGTTTAACAATAGAAAAACAATCAATCGATAGTAAAAGAGAAACGCGAAATGAAGAATCGTGAGTGTAAAGTTCGCATGAATGTTTCAAAAGGCTGCAGACGTTTCTCGGTTAAAGCGCAGGATGACTGCTTTCGAGGTGACGCGTTATAAAGCATCCGCGATCGAAGGCAACATTTTGCAGACTCTCGGGAGAGCCGAACGATAATGGGGTCGGTTAAAGCGTTTTACAACTTCGGTCAGCTCGGTGACGCGTTTCGTCGTTGACTTTTACGAGTCTCGTAGGCCGCGGCGCGCACTAAGTATAAAAGTTCCGCAGGAAAGAGACAGAAACAGAAAAAAAAGAAGGAAAAGTAACGCCGGCATTGACATTGCTCGGTTGCCGAGGTACCGATAAATGCGTAACTTACGTATATATACATATGTATAGCGCGGAGTAATCCGGCCGGGCGTTACGAGAGGCAACGCCGTAAGAGATAAGAGGCATGAGGTCGCCGCAAGAGGCTTATTTTTATTCGAGACGCTCCTTGCTCGGGAAGAGGCCGATTTCCGTATTTCAACGTAATGCATCAAAATAAAAAAATAAAAAAGTATGTGGATCTATGAAAAATTCATGACTCCCGCTACACGCGGCTAATTTGTATAGGCCACGTTACGCTCGGCTTGTTTGTTTATTAACTTTATTCGATGTAATTCATAAGGATACGGCACGCTTTTATTCTGTAAAAATGCAAATGCGAAACGTCGGTGTATAATAAAGACGAATGGGAGAGGTAATAAAATTACGGCACTAATTTATTTTCCATTCAATATTCCGGCGAATAAAGTGCGCGCCCCGGTTATCTTGGGAGGTTTATTGCGTTGCGTGCGCCGGAATAAATTCTGCGAAATAAAAGCCGTCGCTAAAAGTGCAATTATTTTACAGTGTGTATATATTTTTTTTCTCTCTTTGTTTACGTAACTCTCGCGAAATGCTCTGGCGACTCTTTTATTTAACGTAGCGTAATTCACGTAATATTTCCCTTTTTTAGTGATACAAGAGGCGGAAGTATGCAGCTTCAATAACAACGAAAAATGCTGGCTGCATTAACATTCAAACATACTTCATATTCTCTAATTTTCCATTTTTTTTTTTTTTCGTTACGCTTGGTTACATTAGCCGTGCGTTTCGAGCGCATGCAACTAAGTAGTTATACTCAGCGCGCGAATGTAGGAACAACACAAAGCCGAGCTAATCGCGCAAAGTGCAGCCGCAACGAAGTCATGAATTGCTAAAGCGATGCCTGCATATAAACAACGATAAAACGTGTATATTTTCAAGCTTTTCATAAACGTGCGCGTATATAAATAGCCAGCGTAAACTTGAGCAGATAAAAAAAAAAAAAAAGACTGACCGCTCGCTTCCGCCGATGCTATCCGCGAGCTCAAGAGAGTCTGAAGAGCCGTGCGGGCGATAAGATGCAATGCGGGAATCCGTTCCTCCGGAAAATCACCGAACGCGCGCTTCGGGATACTTATTAGCGTCGATTTCGGCGCACAATGGGAGTCGGCCGTAAACTCCCGCGATCACGTGGACGGCCGGTGCCGCGATTTCCGCACCGTGCGCTGGATATTAATTCCGCACAGTCCGCGGCTGCGCGCCTTGGACACTTAAAGGCACCGCGTGAGCTTTATGCCTTGTATTACGGAGATGTCGATCATCGGGGGGGAAAAGAGAGGCGCGTGCGGATTACGACGCGATACGAATTTCCTCGTCGATTTTCAAGCGCTGCCGAGGTGACTTTTTTGAATTATGTAAATTTTAATTTTCGCGAGACTCATTATGCGAGGTAAGAGTTTTCTTTACCTCCTTGACATTTTATTCTGTTTTATTTCGGGAGTTTTCCGTCGGCGCGAGAATTACGCGGAGGGGAAGTAATTAAATAATGAAAATCCGGGGAAGCGTTATGTGACACTTGAAATGAAAGTTTGCCGAGGCTCAGCTTTAGTCTCGTGCGTTTTCTACCGCGAGGAATTTTATTAACTCGGCAGGTTTGTATATTTAAACTTTTTTTTTTTAGTAAAGCAGATGTTGCCCCGCGAGTTTGCCTTATTATGTATGCCGGGGTCTAATGAAAAATTTGATTTGGCCAGGTTAACCTTTCCACGTTCCAGCAACGGGAAAGGTTATTCGATTGCAGGTCACGGACTCCAATAAAAGTGGAAGGTATTTTTCTACCTCAAATCTAGCCGGCGGCCTACCCTTCTCCCTCGGAGGTTTCCGCTAAAAATATAAGTTACACTTTGCATCGATGGCTTCGTCTTTTCTTTTCGAATATTTAATATCAGCTGACGTAAACATGCAGTAACACCGTGAAATTGGTCAATCTCAGGAATGTTAACAGAAAACGAAAGCGCAAGATATAATTTGCAGTTCGAAATTGCGTAACGTCACGCGTGGATTTGGAACGCGTGTCTTTCAAAACAACAAAAAAAAATCGAGCTGTAAAAATTTACTTTTGTTTTTAACCGCATTTTCATATAAAAGCTGAAAGATCTTTTGTGCTCGATTTAAATTGATAATGTGAATGTAACCGTTACTCCTCTCGACCACGGAAATAGATTGGAGTTTCGCAACGACTGGTCCACGGTGATTAAGTGCGCGCGGCTAATTTCATCTCCTTCCGCTCGAAACATATAACAAGACTTTTGTCAAAGTCCTCGAATCGTTCCGGTAACGATCTTAAATTAACAAATACACCGCCTTGAAGAGGTAACGCGGAAAAATATAATATGTACGGAGAGCAAATGCAAACTATAGTTAAAGTTTTTTAACGTTTTTTTTCTCCGCATAAATAATTAGCTGCAACATTTAGTGGGAAAATTAGAATGCGCTCTAATCAACCAATTTAGTTGCTGCATTGATTAGCGAATCAATTAGTAATCGATTATTACTAACAGAGTATAAGCTCAAAATTTTCCGGGCAATCATTACGTATACATTTTATAAATTCTCAATCAAATTGTATACACCCGTAAAAGGAAGTACATACTAATAGATCGTAAAAATCAACATTCCGTCCAAATGAAAGAGAGAAAAAAAAGGAAAAAAGGCCCGTACTAAACGTCGAGGAAAAGAGCGCGATTCGTTAACTGCTCGGGTCGCCATAGGAAGCGTTATAATTTCATCGTCGGTAATAATGAAATTCTCGAGTGCGCGCTTTACGAGCCAATTTTCCGCGTAATGCATTAATCAAGCGGCTCGCTCCTCGAACGACTGCACCGCGAGAGCTTACACGTCCTCCCGCGTGCGCGTCCGGATAAATCGTCGCTCGAATGCATTAGCCACCATCATTGATTTTCCCTCGCGTCAGTGTACGCCGACAGATAACAGCCGCGCGCTTTTCTGCTAAATGCACAGCAGCCCGCGCAGTCAGCTATCCGCGCGCGATGACAAACGGAAAATTCGGCGTGGGTCGCGTGCGCGACGAGAAAAATGCATCCAGAGCGGTTCAAGAGAGAAAAAAAAAAGACAGTTGATTGATAAATCGAGCGCCATGAGCCATTACGCGGACACGTCGTTAAAGGTGCAAAACAATGCAATGTGCGAAATTGGAAACAATTTTTTTTTTTTCATTGGTAGGGCACGCGATGACACTGCAGCAATTTTTCGCGAACTGCGAAATATTTTTCAACGAGGAAATTCCTTTCATTTTTCGCATGTTCCGAGACTTATAGAGTCATTGAAGAAAGTTCATGTATATATATATAAATGCTTTACGGAGTTCACAGCGACGAGTGCTTTTGCAAATTTAACGCTATACGAGCAATTGCACTGTACACACCTCCGAGCGGCCAATTCCACATTACATCTTCCTTTTCGCAAAACGCTCGCGGCGCTTATAAACGTCGAGCGCTCCTCGCCCCGATAAATCAAGATAGTTTCAAAACGTTTTTGGCTATTTCAGTTAAATAGGTTCGAATCGCTAATTTTAGTCGGCAAGTTACCCACTAATCACCGAAATAGCCCGCATTCAAGCTCCATGAGGCTCGCTTTTTCCGCGCGGCGAGATATGCATCAAGCTCGACGAGCGCGCAAAGCTTCAAAACTGCAATAAAAGCAGCCTGCATACCCATACAGCCGCGCTTAAAAAGAAAAAAAAAAGAAGAAAAAAAAAAGTTAGCGAAAGAGAAGAAAAGTAAGCTCGCCCGCTCGCCACGGTATAAAACCTGTCCCGGCGTACAAACCAGTCGGCTAATCAATCGCACCCGGGGCGCAACCTTGGCGTCCCCGTCGGCGCGTGCACCATGTATATATATATTCACATAATACACATGCAGGGCGACCGCGGCGCAGGTTCACCGGGCGCGATAAGGCGCTAAATGTCGCGCTGGCACGAGTTCGTTCGCTCTCGCGAGGGCCGATTACGAAAGCGGCTCGGCTCGCTTGCACTTCTCTCTCTCCCTCTCTCTCCCGGGAGGTTCTTGACACTGCGTATAGCCGCGCCGTTTGTATCACGAGCAGTGCACACGTCCGGCGCAGCGCGGCGTTACTCCGTTCACGGGGTAGATTTAGAGCCGGGCGAGAGCCAGTGGGACTATTCAAGTAAGGTGCGATATATACGTGTATCGACGATACAGATTTATATCGACGGTACGTCTGAAGTGCTTGCCAAGTTCAAAAATGGCATATTGACGGCGGTCATCAATGGTTGACCATTTTCGAAGGCACATTCGAAGTTGGCACTACTGACGTACCATCGATATACATCTGTACCGTCGATACACGTCTATCCGCGCCTTATACCTTGAATAGCCCCGCAGGGCCTCCCCCCGCCTCCTCTCTCGGTGCGAGAGTGTGTGCGAGTACATGCAGCGGCTCTAACTGGGCTGACGCGCCCGAGGCGTCCGTGTGTGCGAGTCGCCTTAGACGTGGATGCACTGCCTTTATGCGCTTGCTGACTCAACTACGCAGAAGCATATCATTAGTTCTCTTAGGATTTTTTTTAGCACCGGCTGTTTCTCGATTTTTTTTTTTTTTTTTTTGTGAAGTACAGATGAAACCGCGTAGCTGCTTCACGGTGCAGACTTCACGCGTGTTATCCGGATAAACTACCTGTAAGAGCACGCGCACCGATCGCTTGTAAATTATGGTTAATCTTTACGAAAGGATGTATGTATATATAATGTACGTGTATAATATTCTCGCGAGTGTCGTATGTGCACGTAACGCGCAGTAAATCGTCGCGAATATTCATATAAGCAATTGATACGTGACATGGTGAATAAAAAAAAAAAAAAAACTGCATTAGTACTGACTAATGACACTTAGCATAGAGTGGACAGCTCGCGGTATGCGGCTGTCTACTTAAAGGCTCAGCGATTTAAATCGATCATCGGCGCGGGGTATTAGCGAATCGGCGAAATATTCATCGGCGGAATCCTCGCGCTCGGTGTGCAGGGAATGCTGATTTCGCGGTCGGAAGTGTACGCCTGTGTTGGAGGAGTGCGCGCGCGCGCCTCGTCGGCAGTCGGAGCATCCACTCCCATTTACATAAAGCTCGGAGAGCTCGGCCATGTGTCGCGCATGGTAAAGCGAGCAGCAGCAGCAGCATCGCGCGGCACTATAACTACACCGCTCGCGGTGCGGCCCCATCGTCGTCTCTTCACCAAAGCTCTTCCCCTCGCCTCCTTCCCATGCTTGCCAAGTCGCTCTCCGCGATCCCACTTTATACACTGTTCGCGTTAAGACCCAACCGGTCGTGTGTGTGTGTGTGTATGCGTGTGTACACACGGACTGAGTGTGCGGATCGTTTGGCACGTGTGGGTAAGACTCGAGTTCTTTGTCGCTCGCAGAGGCATTAAGGGCCTTGATGTTCTTTCCACAATTGGGTGTACCGATGCACGAGCGCTGGATTTTTTTTTCATTTTTTTTTTTTGTTCGCCGTGGACGACAATAAGTGCGCGAGTACTTGATTAGTGTGCCAATTATGAGCAGTAAGCTTGGAGTGGCGTTGCGGATGACTGAGCGGGATTTGGGTCAACGAAGCCTATTCGGCCCTCGTGCAGGTGAAATATATTTTCGTGAATTTAAATTGCTCGGCGTCGGCCTTCTAATCGCCCGGTACTCCGTATTTTTCGAGGGGGAACACTCGCTCTTCTGGATATATATATAAAGTGAAAGTATTGGTAATGAACGGAGGAGAACCTGCGTTTCAACATTTCACGTTGACTTTTATCTAAATCGATTCGTAAATACGTATTATACCAGCACCAACGAGTCCTTCGTATACAATCTGCATACTTAAAATTCACTTCGGTCAGGTACCTCCTCGCACGAAAAACCGGTACGGCTCATTTCGGAGCAAACAAAAGCGGCCGAGCAATGCCTGCCGAGTTATCGTCGGCAGCGCAATAATTCATTCGCGTCCCATCGAAAGCAATCGTCGGACTCCCATTCGGCATCGACCGGACCTGCTCGAGCAGGGGGAGGGGAGAGGCTCTCTCGCTGGGCGAAGGGCCGACAGGTTGCCACGGCCGCGCTCGTGGATGCACCCGGAAAGCGGTTATAGCTCCCCCCCTTGTCCCCTCGGTTCTCTCGCGCAGTGTATAGGCTGAGCCCTTGACTCACAATCGCGAGCAAGAGCTCCGGCGTGAAATCGAAGAAGGCTTTTTTTTTGTGCCGGCGCGCTGCTTTTCTTCCGCTTCACGACTCTGCGGCTGTGTATAGTACGTCGAGTCTCGCCTCCGCGCGCGTTTTCCTTCGCCGCATTCGCGCTATGCGGTGAACCTGCCTTTCTGATTTTTCTTTTTTACTTGATGCTCTTTTGCTTTGGATTAATGGGGAGGATCTCGCGAGTATAAAGGTTCTCGCGCATTTTAAGTATAATGCACGTACATGGCCGTGAAGTGCCGGTGGCTACGAATGAACGATTATGAATGTGCGCCCGCTGTTTACGACTGGCGAATCTATTTTGAATGGCGGCGGGCACTGCGAATTCTTTTTCGGCGGTTTGACGATGCGGTCGCGTAAACACGTCGCTGATAAGAGGCTCGAGGAGCTATAGACCCACTTTTTTTTTTTTTTTTGTATCACAAGCGCAAATGGCGCAGAAAGATATACGCGCCATGGGGATCGCCAACAATGCCACGGGCGATTTTAGTGCCGAGGTAAACAAAGCAGTAAATATCAAGGGTGCTTCGATTGCTCACACAAAAGCTACGTTGATTTGCCTTTTGTATACAATGTTTATTAATATCTCTGTCAATGTTGAAACAGATGCGTCGTCGTGGGCGTCTATTTAGTTATAATGAACATTCAGCGCTTTACGCCGCGACAATTTCGTGCGCAAGCTATAACACCGAGCTTTCGGCCTTCCGAATCGTTTGACCGAGGTAAAAAGAAAAATGTGAAAAGGAGTTCCCAACTCCCCCTGGAAATCGCTCCTAAAACTTCGTAATCCTGTCAGTGCGGATATACAGTAAAAGAAGGGGGAATAAAACTGGTTTCCATGGCGGTGCACGAAGATACCGCTTCACAACATAGACGGACTGTATATATTCCTTATCGGAATTAACATCGCCCCGTCTTCGGCACTAAAATTCGCCCCGACGCTCTCCGCGACCTATCCTCCGCTCCCCAGTCAACTCCCACGCTTAGTTCTTCCAATCCACTTCTTAAATTCGACGGGAATAAAAGTATAAGCGCTCCCACTCCGAGCTCTCCTATCGACGCGGCGTCAGTTCCAAGCGGCCAAACGAACCGTGCAATTGAATCTCCCTGATCGACTAAGTAAGTAAAAGATGCGCGATTCTCGTGAACTAAAACTGTCGGTTGATTAACCTGAGAGGCGCTCGCGAGCGCGGTAATTTCGAAAGACGTCATCTCGGCGAATTTGGGTCAGGCGGTGCGCCGCCGATGGAGTCTTTGACGCGCGCCTGAACTTTTATCGCGTCCGTCTTCCGACGTTCACGTCTGTGTTTCGTCCGACGGCGAATCCTACGAGTCGAGCTTTATTTTACCTCCTCGAGGCTGGGGGTTGATGATGATCGAGCACACTCGTCCGACCGAATTCGTGCTCAGTTCAGCTCGATTTTTACAACGACGTCGGAGTCCGCGCGCACGAGGAGTGATTTATTGCACGCGCTACAATAGCCTTCGAATCCTTCGCGGGGTCTTTCCTATCTTTGTTTCTATACGTTATTAATAGAGACGGAGATCGTTCGGCACCGCGCGCATAGACGTTTCATTGGAAATTGGCTTGTCCGACGTGATTTCAGCTGCTATTTTTATGTTTATTACTTTTTGCGGCTTCGTCGTCGCCATCTCCGATTGTTTTCAGAGTCGATAAGCGAGCTGTTATGTGTTTTCTTTTGTGCGGTTGCAATGCTGTTTTAAAGTTTCAGATAAAAAATGGCCTGTCCGCGTTTCTTTTTCTTAAGCGGGTGATAGAAAGGACGAGAAAATAATGCAGGCGCGTTATTTATTAACGAGGAAATGCGTCAGAGTGAAGGAGAGAGAGATGATAGAGTTATATTTTTAAAATTACCATGCTGAAATATTCAGGCGTAATCTACATGAATTAATAAAGGGCGCTAAAGTTTAATCCCCCGATTCGATAAACGTCGACGTCATCTTTACATTTTCTTTTTTTATTATTTTTTTTTTTTTTTTAATATGGATTACACCGACGCACTTTGCACGATAACGCCCCCGCAGCGTTTCACCCACATTTCCTCCTACGTCTTTATTTTACGCTTAAAAAATGAGAGAAGAGATGCCCAAGCAGTGCAGAAACCTGGAGTTACATTTTTCTTTCACCTAGCTGCAGTGTACTCACACAGTCAAAACATTTCAAAACCGTGCGCACACTTCGCGGAAAGTTTTCAGCTCGCGCAGCGTGAAATTGCCCCCTTCGCTACTTATGAATCGCAGTAAGAACTTATTATCGGCGGCGTTCCGCAAATTGCGCTTAATTCCGGGTACGCGCGAGCACCGCGATCAAAATCTATTCTCGAGCCGAGAAACCGCGGCGACCCACTGATCGATGCGTCCTCAAACATTACCCAGACTTTTCCGATCGTGTAAGAGATTGCGCTCCGATGAGCCCGAGGGACTCTTGATTTGTGAATTTCGGCGGTGCGGACGGAAATCAAGGATCGCCGCAGTGGGTCATCGACGGCGCGAGAAAGAAACCGAGGAGGCGGGGGCGAGGAAAAAAAAGTTAATGACAGAAGGGAAGCGACGCGAGGAAGGCTGGTCGGAGACGCGCTGTGAGAGTGGGCAAAACACTCTCCCGCGTTGTTTCCCCTGGCTTATTTATAGACAAAACACGCCGGAGAGCCACTCGTCTCCTTTCCTCTTGGGTTTCTTTCTGTCCCGCGTTTTCTCCGTCCTTCTCTGTCGCCCGTCTCGGCGAGGTCTCTATCGCCTCCTGAATAGCTTCAGCGCTTGGAGATCTTGACTCTCTGGCTGTTTTCTGAATTGCGTTAAACGTGTAACTTGTGATGCAGTTTACTCGACAAGAATAGAACTGTTTTGATATATTTATTTTACTGCGGCAGCTGACTACAATGTTGCGCCGGTTATATTTGTCGCCGCTGGCAACAGTTCCGAATATTTTGTAAATATTCTATATCTCGGGTATTTTACTAATTGACACGCCGCTCGCTGAAACGATATAAATATAATTGAATTAAAAGACGGATATTGCTTGTTGCAAAAAAAAAACTAATTTTCAATAATCTCATTAATGAATTCCTTTTAAAAAAAAATCTTTTTAATTTTCGCGACACTGCGAACGTCCGGCCTCCAAGTCAATTACTTTTGACTTATCATTATTTCCTTCTCTTTTCTTTATCTTCTTTAGCTTTCATCCCCTGCCCGGAGAGCCACCCTCGGCGAACTAATATTTTTTCCTCGTTTTTCTCATTTCTGTCTTATCTTCTCGGCCCTATCTCTCATTTTCCCATTACGCTTAAGTGCAATTAGTTCCGTGTCTTACATTCATACACCTGCGCCTCGCTATTCCACTCTTTCACAATAACTTTTTTCCAGTTACAATTCATATTTAATTGCACCCGCCCGTCTACCGCTTCCCCGCGGTTCAATCGCGCCCGGAGTAAACGTCGGATTCCTCGACGAGCCTTTCTATTCGCATTGAATTAAGCTCAATTAGCGGCGGCACAGTTTCACGCGCTGTCTTTCAATGCGACCTTACACCCTCGCCTTTCTTCCTCGCTCGATTGAGTTTCTAATCTGCGGAATCGCAAAGGGCGAATAGGCGGAGTGGACCGATCGTTGGGCTTTGAGATACTCGGCCGGGAGGCGTCTTTCCCGAAATACCCGAGGGAGGACTGCCGGCCGCGAATCGGTCGTGCAATTGCGGTGACGTCAGTCTGCTTTCCCGGATTAATTTTCACCCTTGGGATCGAGAGGCCGATGCCTGAGCTTCAGTCGTTCCCTCTTCTCTGCTTACTTGAGCGTTGCTTTCGCACGGTTCTGAATCCTTATAGCGGCTCTCCTCTCTCTTTTCTTTTTTTTTTTGCTGGATAAGATGTTTAGGTTCGGAAGGATAGGTATACTTCAGTCCAGTCATGCTCCGCCTAATCCTCTGGTTGTAAACGACCTTTTCCTGGGGCTGTTGAGAAACTTGAATGGCTCTAACTGTTTTCGGGCAATTTCATTGATTTTATAAATTTGAAAACGCCTGAGAGTGGTCAGCGTGGATAAAATACGACGGAGTACTGTAGACAGATTTATGCACGATAGTTACTCTTTCATTCGTACGGACTAAGTACCTACAGTTTCGCCGAGGAAACTGGGTCATAGAATCGAAACTAAAATCACCGTGACAAATTAGCATAATTGATTCACGCTTGCGATACGCCGAGGACATCGACACGCGTACACATAAAGGCACGTTTATAAAAGCTCGGCCTCGTCGACGAAGTTAAAAACTCAACGTTTACGTCGTATTTGCGCGTCCGCGCAGTAAAAGAGGAAACGCGCCGTGGTTACAGCTGCGAGCTTATCTCCGTGGCAGCCGGCTTATGGGTGGCTGTTGCCGCAGCGTATAACAGTGCGAAAGCCCTGCGGAATGGAGAACTCGCCGGGAGCTGGCTGCAACCGGGAAAAGTTTCGCCGCCTCCGCCGGACTATTAGACGCGGCCGAGGGTTTCCGTTTCCACAAAGTTCTCCCGGCCATCCGGCGATGGACTTTTAATTCACCGGGATTTATGCGGATCGCGCGGTCCCTCGCGAAAAGTGGCCGGCTTGTTTTCGAGCCCCAATGAATAGTGCAGGCCGACTTTAATTCAGTTTTTATCGATCTCCGTTCCCCGAGCCTTTAATTAATTCACGACTGTACCGAGAAAACGCCGCTCGCTCTCCTCCTCTCGCTAAGGATAACCGTATATCGCCGATGAAAAATCAATGTCTCTGCCCGCGCCTTTTGATATCCTTTTTTCTTTCAGTTTCGCACGAAAATATGAAATCTGTGTGAAGGTGCGAGGAAGCGAAATTAGTGACTCTTAAGGCATTCGTCGCACGCGGATTTTGAAGCACAAAGCGCATAAACGGTTGTGAAGTAGAGAGCAGAAAAATATAAGATTAAACTCGTCGAGGTCGCATCGATCTCGCTCGCAAATACACTTAATTCGCGGCGAGTTTTATGAATGGAGCCCGAGGCCATGCTCACGCACTCGGCCCTCGTCCGATTAGGACTTTTCCTCGCGCGAGCTTGACTATCGCGAATCGAGAGCGGGACTAAAAAAAAAAAGGAGAGCGACGATAAGAGCCGCGCTTTTAAGCCGAGCTCGAAGCAAACAAACTCGGAGCCAGTCGCTCACTTACGCATGCTTATTGCGAGTTTTCGTAATAATTGATCAGCCGCTCTCGTAGCTCGCTTGAATTTATAATCGGCTTGGGAAATACGAAATTTCTGTTCTCTCGCACACAACGCGCACTGCGTGAAAGGGCGTTTGTTGATCCTTGACTGTATCTAAAACGCTGAAAAATAACTCACGTAAGTTACAAGCCGACAAACGGGAGGCATAAAATATTCAGTTTATACACGGGAGTATATCCGTCCCGTGTGCAATAAAAAATAATAAAAAATTTAATAACCACGACTGGTTGCACTGCGCGGTCGTGGCGGCTGTTTTACCTCGCGTCCCGTCCCCCTCGCAGTAAACATCTGGACGTCGTCCAAGAAGCGCTAGGTTTCAGAGGGAGAAATTCTTCCTCCACACTTTACCTTCGTTAGTGCTGACGTCCTGCGCCTCGGCGAGGTTCGCCAGCACGAGGCAGCCGAGGAGCGCTACGAAGCGCCGGGTCTCCGCTTTTCTCTGCGTCATCTTCTGCGCGCGCGCATCCGCGTGGGTGTCAAGTCGCCGGCGCCGCTCCTCCTCCGGTCACTGGAATAACACAGGCGAATTAATGGAATTTTCGGACCTTAAGCCGTTATTAATAGTTCGGGAATTAAACATGAGTTTCAGAGCCGAGTATTTTTTATGTTTATTAAGAGCCGATTGTTAAGCACGAGGTATGATTATCGCGTTAGATGATAAATTACTGCTTGTTGAAGATCGGTGATTAAATTGACGTACCGAAGGTATGTTTAACGGGTGATAAATTGTATTGTTTCTTTTATCTCCGTAAAGTTAAATAAGTGAAGTAGACTATTTAAAAACATTTATTTATAATCTTATGTAGTTTTTTTTTTTTTTTTTTTTTACGTAGAATAAGTCAATAATTACTTATTTAAGTGAAGTTTCACTTATTCAACTTAAAAAGAATCGGTGTTATAAAACTTTCATCTTTTCCTCGGAACAACATTAATAATGCGTATCTACTGGAATTGTTTATTCAATTGGCTGCGGCATCATGCGATGCGAAAAATTAAATATTTATTGATAAAACAGAAACGAAAATAAAACGATATCTTGCCTTTTATCGAATGTTACCGTATCTACAAAAAAAAAACAATAATAATAAAGTAACACTTAATAATCATTTTCACTCAAGTTCGCATAGCAAATAAGAAATTTTACCTGGAATTTAAAGTACAAAGTTGCAGCAGGAATTTATCAGCCGGGAAAATGAGCCGAAATTATCCAGCTCGCAAACTCGATGACCTAACAAATTACTGCACCACTATAAAATAAGCTTGTTATCAATATTGATTCTCTTCGTTAACGTTTAAAGCGGCGAAACTTTTTAAATTCACAATTTAAAAAGAAAAAAAAACTTGTGTCTATCTTCGATGTTCGATGCCACTTTATCTCTACTCCATTTAAACAGCCTTATCTTCACTCTCCGGCACAGTATAGATTATGAAAACTCGTCTCAACTCGTCACAAGTGTTCTCTCCCTTTTTTTCTGTGTCAATAGCGCCTACTCTTCTTTCTGCTCGCCAACTAGAGAAATAAGAGACTTCAGTCCTGGAGCGATCTGAACGTTGGACCGTGGCTCGATGAGTGTCCGTGCAAAAATCGTCCCGCCGAAAGCGAGAGCGAGCCGGGCCGTGATGTAGCGTAACACTGACCGAGAGGAGACGGCGGCTGCGTCGCTGTAAAGGGCGTGAAAGCGGCCGGCAGCCGGACTCTTATCCTCCCGCTCGCGGAAAAAGAGAAAGGATCTTGCGACCGGCCCCTATATACGCGCGCGCCACCGGCCTGCTTGCAGGATTGAATAATCGATTGCGTTGCGCCGGGCTTCCCTGTGGTGGTGGTGGTGGTGGTAGTTCGGCGATGACGCCTTTTTTTCTTCTTTGCATTTGGACGCCGTTCGCTTCCTCGATTCCGAGACCGAGCCGGATTTTGCACCGCCGCCATGCAATCCATCTGGAAGTGTCGCAGAGCCTGCAAATAATAAAAATTGAATTAGTTATGCACGTTAATAAACTGTGGGAGGGTAAGTTTTACGAAGAGATTCTCCTTCGATCGAAAGCAAAGAGAAGCCGGTGAGGTTGCATCCCGAGGCTTGCGCGACATTTGATAGTCCCATTAGATCGCTTTACGACGTCGATTTATAACATCTCGGTGTAATGAATCGTGGACTAATCGGCCCGCAGGAAACAGTCGAACATTATAATCGTCCTCTGAGCGTCCCATTATACATCCGCATAGCCCCGCGCATTAATCGCAATCATTATAAATAAGCTACTCTCCGATGACAACACCTACTCACGCCCACGAGAAACCTCTCCGTTTCACTCTCCCCCGGCGGCACTGCGTCCACGACGATATTGACAAACGCACGCTCCTGCATTTATTAGTCTCGTTTTTTTTTCTTCTCCCGATCTTTTTCGAGTACCATGTATGAGACTTTCCTTCCAGATCCGCGTAAGCGCACGCATCTGGAAATTCGCGCGCGAGGCTGGGCGATCGGTCGGAAAGGAAAGTCGCCGCGCGTTGCTGTAATTTAAGCTAATCGCATGGAATTTGCAGTCGCGTTCGTATGGCTGCGCCTGCGAGCGTGCCCGATTTGACGGCCGCTCGCGCGCGCGCGAGCATCGATTTGTTTTGCGCTCGCTATGTGCACCTTGCGAAAGATTAATAGCTACACTTTTTATCGTCGCGCTGCGTTACGGCAGGCTCTTTTTCCAGCGATGCATTTTGCAAAACGCCGCGGCCATCGTTCGTTCTAGCGATGAAAATTCGAACCCTCACGACGGGCGCATTTCGTATACCGCCGTTTACCAAAGTGTGCTCGGCCTACCGTGTATTATTAAACAATTTCAATTCGACGTTACGCGCGAGGAAGTATTTGTCCCAGTTCGACGGAAAATTGCAGTGTAAAATGTGCATCGAATGGAGTCTCCGGAGTCTTTTCTTTGAGGAACCTTTTGTGCATACAGCTGTGGCTGAAATCGCTTTTGCTTTATAATCAATCGAGAAGGTGCGCGAGTACGAGTTTCTTTGAGGGAAGCCAATGCGCTTCGCTTTTAAAACCGCCAATCGATTCAATCGAACTTAATTTAAATCCAACGATATCCATCTCGTTTTCAACCCATTTCTTTAGCGCTCAACCGGCGAATCGATCGCCTCGTAGCTGCACTTCGCCCGGCGGCGGATCGACTTTTAAAAATGGAGGGATTTATAAGCTTCGAGCATCGTGCACAGGCACGCGATATTTTACAAGCGCGCGGCTAAATGGCGTCGGGCATCGCTCTTGAGACGGGTAATAAAAAAAAAAAAAAACGACCTCAAATCACGCATCTCCAGGGAGAACTAAGCACTGCAAAACAACGTCAATTTCTTTCGATTCAATTTGCAACCTCGTGCAGGAGTCACCCGCGTGGTTTCTCCTCGTATCCGCTCTTGTATAGGTACGACGAGGGACTGCACTCCGTCGTCCCCACTTTACTCGGCGAGGCGCACGCGAATCGCTCGACCAAGTGCAGGGCTTCAAAAGTCGCGGGAATCTTTTTAACGTCTAATTATACTTGCCGAAGTATCTCGCATTGCAGGCGCGCCCGTGCCCCGAGAGTTTGGCGCCGTCAAAGTTCGCTCATCGGATTTCGCCCGCGACGAAGTTCGCGCAGGGTATAGGCCCGGGCGGTGCCGTAAAAAGCTATTATTAGCCCATTCTGTTTCCCATGGCCGTAGTGCAGGTCTAAAAGCGTTACGGTCGCAGGCTCGAGGTGAGCACGCGCCGTTTACCTTTTACCTCCGAATGGAAATGCTCCTGGGCGAATAAAAGCGGAGCCGGAGGTCGCGAGGGGGATTGGCAGGCAGGGACTCCCTCCGACGCGGAAAACCAATTTCCCTTTGAGTCACTCGGCGGAGGTATTGCCCCCGAGGGCACGTCCGGTTCGCTTCGCGCGCCTAATTTTCGTCGCATAAACCGCTCAGCGTCGCGTCGGACCGAGATTCTGTACTATTTACAAATTGAAATCGACCGAAAGGTCGGGGGCGAGGAGTGGCGCGCGCCTCAGGTAAATCGGAAGTGCCGTCAAAGGGAGGACGACGCGCGTAGCCCCGTGAGACTCTCGGCGGCAGCGTCTCGTGCAGATTTTCCGTTCTTCCGGCAAAGACGGTTGAAGATATTCCATTACAACGGCAAATTAGCGAGCGAGCTGCAAACGCGCGAGTATACACGGTCAACCCGCCTCACACGCTCTCACCCCCGAGCACGTACACGTGGCGGCGCCGAGCTCTGTTTGCGTGTATTGATTTTGCGATGTGCGCTGCGCGTCCGACATGTGTGGGAGGCTCTGCGCGGACGTGGGTGTGCCCACGCACACACGAGCACTGCACGAACGACGACTTGACCGGATGGATGTGTATGGGGAAAAAAAAGGAAGGAAGGAAGAGATAGTTATCTTTGATTTTTTCATGACTGCGAGCCGCACTTCTTCGGTATAATGCCTTCTTTAGCCCTCCCTCTGTCCTCCTTTTATTTTTTTCTCTGTATTTTTTTTTCTCTTTGCGTCACGGCTATTATCGCGCCTTGGGTGCAGTAACGATTCGGCGTATTGCACGCTGATCTTCCGAGTGGCCGGTTCTTGGGCAATCGAGTTATTACGCGGATTATTTAATGAGACGAGTTCGGCGTCGGTCTTCCACCGATTTGCATTATCGAGAGAAAGTCGCATGCATCTTGCGCAACGCATCGCTCAGCCAAGAGATTTCGTGAGGTCCCCGTTGTTGTTGGGTCGCGAAAGAAGCCTCGGAAAATTAGTTTGCGAGATTGTCGTCGTTACGCCCGCGCGCGATGTATCATCATCGCCGGCGGCTCCAGAATCGCCGGCGTTAAAAAACAAACTTTGCCGGGAAATTGCCCAGCGCGCGGGTTTGTAAACATCGAGCTGCGAGCTTCTTAGCGACAGTGACGGATGGGATCGCCTCTCGAGACGGTTTTCTTGGCTAAGGGAGACAAGTGGAGAAGTCGTCCTCTTTAAACTGAAACTGGATACTTCTTACTATTTATAACGAGACGACGAGATGCGACGGACCCGCTGGAAATCATTGATCAGCCGAGATGTTGGACATTAGGGCGATGTTCGCAAAAAAAATGCGAGGCGAGCTTTGTTTTCGGAGCGTTTCGCTCGGGTGAACGAGGTATTACCGGCGAAAAAAGAATGGAAGGAGAGGAGCGACTGTGTACCCGAGGCGTGCTCTCTTCAATTGCGGAGTTCAATGGCGCGGCGCTGGTTCTTTTTTTTTTTAAGAGCTTGTCCTCGGATTTCCTGCGGTCAAGGCTGCTTTTATTCCATTCCATGACGAATTTGTACGCTCTAAAAATGTATCCTTTTTTTCTTCAAAAGATGAATGAATTTAATTTAAAGAGGTAAAGCAAAAGTTTAATTTCATTCTACGGGTCGACGAACGATTTTATTTAACGAGCATCGCCGTTGACTATTAATTTTAATTTTGGCGATAAGGCTTATCGAGCCCTAGAGAGAGATTTTTATAAAGATCTGTTGAGAAATTCATGGAGCAGAATTTCGCGGGAACCTGAAGTGGAACGAGTCGGATGTGATAAGATAGGAGGGAAGTGTGCATATGTGACTATACCCGATACACGTTATTTAATCAACTTGAAGTGCCTATTTTTGAACTTTCACACAAAACAAAAGGTTCGACACTGGCAATCATATTATTTCCAGCGAGTTTCCCGCTTTCAGTACAGGATATCGCGTTTACACCGCCTTTTTTTATAACGGCGATAACGAATCTTTTTATTTCCCGACTATAAGCCGTTAATAGTCATCGGCATTATATTCCATGGCCCCCAAGTAAATTTAAGCGTCGCTCGAATGCAGCATTGTATTTACAATCGAACGCAGTAAATCATTCCGATGTTTGCCATTCGATTTACGCACCGTGAATTTTCGCGTTAAACTTTTAACTCGATTGTAGATTTATCGTAAAACTTTATTTACCCTACTCGAGAATGCATCGAGACTCCTTTCGAAATCATATACCCTCGAAATTTACTTTCCCCGCGTGTTAACTGAAAATTTCAGCGTGTAGTATAAAAAAAACCTCTTCCAACTGGCATATCTCATGAAAATTGTACACTGCGATCTAGAAATCCGAAAGTCTTTTAATTTCACAAACTAAGTCACCATCAAACATATAGACATCCTCTGCAATCAACACTTGCACACTTCTCGTTAGCACGACGCTCGTTTCTCTCTTAAATAAAAAAAAAAGTAACAGGGTAAGTACAGATAAACGTCGAATAAAAAAAAAAACAAGAATAACAAAACAAGTCTCCCCCTCGTAGAGGGAGGTCAGAAAGTTTCCATCGGAGGAGCGAGCATTTAATGCGATCATCCGCCCGAGCTGCAGCGCTGCACCAGCGAATATAATGCGACCAATAATAATGACTCAACTCAGCGGCCGCTCGGCTATAATAAAGAGCGAGAGGGAGCCGACTGCGCGAAGGAGGGGGAGGGATATCGAGGCAGGCCAGAATTACGCGTCGCTCCTGCTGCCTCGCGAGTGTGCGCAAAGCACTCGATCCGGCCGAGACTCTCGACTCGGTGAGTGTATAGAGTGTCGCATCGCTGCGCAAAATGCGTCGCCAATTGTCCGACGCAATACACACATCGATGGCACGCGGATGAAAAGGCCCGACACACGGTCTTCGATTTGATTTGTTCACCGAGAGCTGCTATGGGATCCGGGTTTTGAGAGGAGGTGCGTGTATGCAGGATTTTGCGCCGTAGGCTTGTTTGCAGTCGAGTGAAAGCCGTCATCATCACGGTAGTCCGAGTGCAAGGCTCGAGAGGACGACGCGTAATAAATGATCCCCCGACTGGTTCGGAATGATAATTTTCCAGTCAAGTTAATCAAATTAGATGCGCAAAGCTCGCCGTTTACAATACCGAAATAAATGTATGGTCCACAAGAGGTGGGGGGGGGGGTGGGGGGGCGTTTGTATAATTTTGCTGACTTGAGCTACTTGCCGCCTAGTTGAGCTCAAGAAGCTACCGGCGGCCGATGATTGAATAAAGTTGCGAGTACAGTTTGTAATAATGATACACCGTTCTGTAGTAAGTATGCCACTTTATCGCGTCGATCAGGAATGGCCGGGCTCCGTTGAATGTTGCGACAAACTTCCTAACAATCTTAGCGGTCTCGTAAATTATGTACCTATATATATAAGCGCGGTAATTAAAAGTTTGGCCAATCGGGAATCTCGAGGGGTGAAAAATCGATCGTCAACTAAATCAAACTTTGCCGAAGCACAAAGTTACCAAGTCAAACTTGTATACATCTAACAAATAAAATAGAAGGGGCTTGCCTATTGACGACCGGCGATTAAAGCGCGTTGACGCTTTAATTAAATGTCGCGTGTCGTAAATTCGGCCGAATTTGTATAAACGGGTCATGAGTGCACGGGGATGAAAAATCACGGTACACAACAATGAAGACACCGCGCGCGCCGGTTGATTAATTCTCGCGTGCAAAAGCGAGGATGGGGCGGAACAATGGGTCCTTTAAATTACTCCATCGGCTCTCATTCCATAATACATACAAACCGCGCGCGAGAGCCTTTCCCGGAAAATCGACGTGCAATTAAATCGTCGGCAACCGGGCGAAAACAAGCGCGAGCGTGGTAAAAGCGCGGAGGATTAATGAGAGAAAGAGAGAAAGAGAAGCGGGGCCACGCGGAGCAAATAAAAGTGGAGCGGAGCGGCGTGAAAAATGGAGCGGGAGGGGGAGAGAGACGAGAGTGACGGAAAAAAGTTGCCGGTTTAATAATGCGAATTCGCTCGTGCGTGAATTTCGACCGACGCTGTTACGTGTATCAGCTTGTAATATGCTCGCAATTTGAGGCTGGGAGGTGAATCGCCATGGCGACTGCGTGGGCGGAGAAAATGTGCTTTATATACGTTTTCTGCAGGAAAAGGACGACAGACTTCATGGTCGTTTTAATAAAAACGATGTTGTTCGGTTATATTTATATCTTATGTTGTGTAATATATAAAAACATAATTTTTATTATACAACAAGATAATAATTCTGATAAATTGATCTTTTTTTTCTATAAATAATAGTGGGTCGGCTAATTAAATGACGCTGCGGATAATACTTTTCATTTTATGACTTGCAAAATATGCTATATAAATACTTTCTACCTGTAGGCGAAAAAAAACAATAAAAGTTAATTTAAATCTGGTGTAGATTTTAATTTTCTGTGAAAATTATACATTCCAAGTTTGATCCGCGTATTAAAATGTATAGAGAAAATGCCGTTTCGTGTGATCATTGAAGCGGAATTAAGTGAGTGCACGGCGAAAATAAATTTTGGGAGTCCTAATTTCGCGCGAAAGGATGAAAATTGAAAGTTATATTCGTTCGCTTGCGGATGCATTTTTCAACCGATCTTCTTTTTTATTTTTAATTGTGAAAAATATTACAGTAGATTGCGAGTAGAATAGTTTTTCCTTGTACAGCCATATTCTCTTTAATTTAATTATAAGCGCATGGAGCTCGCTCGAGTTACTTTTTTGTCGGGGAGAAAAATTTTCATTTCGAATGTAGTTCAGAGAAAATCATACGGCTTAGTCGAGTGTAATAAAGGCAATGCTAATAGAAAGTAATGAACGCCAGCAACATCGCCGCAGTGTATAATTATGCGCGATTTACTACCGGTGATTCATTATCTTAAAAAAAAAAGAAGAAAAAACAGTGTGAAAAATGCAACTTCGAATAGACGCTCAAATCCACTAACTCGCCTACATTCTTTAACAACAAAACACGTTCATCCGGACTAAGTAAGCGGAATTTTCCCTTTTACGAAATAGTAAACTTTTTGCATTTTTTTCAGGCTGGTCTGCACTAACAATCGAGGGAGCGTGCAATGTTTCCACTTCCGAGAATCAAGCGAATTATTCTCATCTCTTTCAAAAAGCATTCATAAACAAAAAATTCCAATATGCAGTATTGGCATGCGAAAAAAAAAAATTCAGATCATCCGATTCCAACGTGCTGAGCACCTGCACATACGGGCAAAACACAGCCGAAAACAAGGCAGTGGCCGCAATAGCGAGAAATCGGCCAGGCATAAGGTTAATGACGCCACGGTGTTGCATGCGCTTTAAAAAAAAAAAAATAAAATAAAGAGAAAAAGAAAGGCAACAGAGAAGCCGAGAGCTGCGTGCGTGCGAGCGGAACAGAGACGAAGTAAGCGTTCAGCGGTGGGGGATCGTCGAGGACGGATGGTGTGTATTATTGAATCGAGGCTCGTGTTTACGCCGCTCGCACTATAGGCCGGCAACCTGCCCGGCAAGAAGATAGTCGAGCGACGAGTCGACGACGCGATGTCAGTCACGTATACTCGCGCTCATGTGGGTCTGCCCAAAAAACCTCGACCGTCGCGGTCCCTTTTTTCCGGAGCCCGGTAAATTTCCGCGTGGACGAGGCGTCCGTTTAAAAGCGTCGCGATTGAATTCTGTGGCGCCTGCCGCCAGGTTTGCTCGCGTGCGGGGGTGGGCCTGAATAAATTGCGGAAGGACGGTTTTGTTTCGCCGTGGAGAAAAAGCTGGGAAAAGTCGCTTTATTTGCATCGAGGCGTTTTGAATGGAACCTTTTATTTTCGTCGGGGCTATTTTTCTCGAGCCTTTATTTTCGTCCGGTTCGCAAATCAATATGCCGTTGCGGAAAGAGAAAGTGTACCCCCCTCGGTGTTATGATACCGTACGACGCACGGGATCCGTCCTGCTACGACCCTCCCCCCGGAAAGCTCGATTCGCGCGGGGTAATAACGAAATCACGAAAATTCGAGCGTGGCGCACGGCCCTATACTGCGCTGCCTTTCAGTCAACGGCCAAAGTGCATAACGAAGTTAACGCAGGTTTTCGTGTTTATTACGGGAAAAAATTGCATTTACCGTCGACGCTGTCCCGACGTCGACGTGGCAAATTTGTTGAAAATTGAGCCTCGGCCGGGGCTGCTGTCAAATTCCATTAAAGCGTCGATTTAATGAAATTCCGGCGTCGTCCGGCGCACTCGAAGTCCGGACTCGCCATCAAAAGATTTTTTTTCCCCGGGGGCATATTCCGCGCTCGCCCGGGAGTCCTGCAGCTATATAGTCACTATATATCGTTTTTCCGTGCTTTTCCGCTAGTATCGACTTACGCTCTCTGAAAAAATAATAAAAAAAAAAAAAAAAAACAGAATAGAATAGAATCGCTGGCGCAATTAACCGGCGCCGCGCGCATTTTATCCCGACTATACCCAAACCCACCGGCAAGGTCGCGCGATAAATTCCGTGCGCGCGCGCGTCCTACATCATACCCGTAATCCCGACGCAATGAATTTCCGCCCGCAGAATATAAAAACAAAACAAAGAAAATTAGCCGCGAACGCGGAAAACTGCGGAGCTGTAATTCAAAAACTCGGCGTCGCTCGCGCGAGCGGAAAACCGAGATCGGACCCCCGCCAATTTTCCGGAAGATCGAAGACGAGTGCAGTGGTCCATTTTTCCCCTCCACTGTACGTGTGTACACGACGGACTGCGGGGAACTCGGCGTACGACGAGTGGCCATTAGACGTCAAAGCCCCCGCGCGGCGCTGTAGTTTTTCCGTTTGATGTCCGGTAATTCCGGAGGCTCGTCGTGAGCCGCGCCAGGGCCACTCGCCACTTCGGTATTATCTGTAATTGCCGCAGCAAGCGCGACCTCCTATTTGTGCGCCTTCTCTCTTTCTCCCCGCCGTTGATTAAAACGCTATACTCGCCTGGGAAAGGGGGAGTTTTTCGCGCGGATCGATTATAAATTCTGCCATTGCACTTTTACTGCGAGCGATTAAAATCCGCAGTAACTTCCTGGACGATTATACTGCTCGCGCGCGAGTGTCATAAGCGGCGCATAAATCTCGAGTGCGTAACAAGCAAGTACACAGTCGCGCAGACAAAAGGCGACTCGCTCCGAAATTGATAGCCCGTCGCGCGCAATTATGTCACTCTCGGGATGGAAAACTGCGGCGTCGTTAAGAAGTGGTAAACACCTTTCGAGGCGGACTGATGGCAATAAAACGGAGTCATCGAGGCGCGCGCATATAGGACCCTCGTCGGGTCCCGCGCGAGGAGCTCAAGGTTGAATCCGTAATGCCCCCGGTCCGCGCGGTTATGCGGTAGCTCGTCCCGAGAAGAGCGATCTCCTCTTCTTTCTTCTCGCTCCTCTTCTCCTTTTTTCCGACGAGTTTCTACGTGTGCGTAAAAGGTCCGCCGGGGATGCGACTGTGTGTAAGGGGGAGCCGCAAAACAAAGGCGGAGTGCATTTCGAGCGCACGCGGCGATCATTAAGCCGACTTACTTTTCGGAGGGCTCGCGAAGCCGAAATATGCGGGACGAGAATGCCGCGGGGACCGTCGAGGGGGACAACCAGCTGATACGCCACTTCCGTGGCGCTGTGATATATATAATAGCCAAATTACACGGTATTCGCGGTGCTTTCACTTTTTTTTTATTACTTGCACGCACCGCTCCGCTTTGTTTTGGTGCCCGGCGCAAAGGAGAGGTTGACGAGGCTTGTGTATATATAGATATACCGTTTTACTTATTCAGATATAGATACGCTTCGAGGACGGCAGCTCGATGGAGCGACGCGAGGTTGAGTCACCGAATTTTCGGTCGAGAACAGGTATATATAGGTTTTACTTTCGTAATAATAGCTTATCGCGTGACTGGAGGATCGTTGCCTCTCGGCCAGTAACCATAGTTGCCTCAGAATCACTGCGTGGAGTATTGAGACACGTGTCGGCGGAGCGCGAGCGATATGCTGCGGATTCGATCGATCGTTAGCGCGTCAAAGCGAGTTTCTGCCTTGATATAAAGTCATTTATCCGTGCGGGGAAAACTCAGATGCGCGGCTTTCTCGAGCGAATCGTTCGGTTCTTTTTTTGGTGGCTTCGAAATGCAGCGTCTAAATTCCACGAAAAGCGGGAAAAGAGAGAGACGCTCGGGATATGCGCCCTCTAATAAAAAAAAAAAAAAAAAACGCCGCGCGCCCGTGTCCGCATATAAGAGTGTACTTCCCGTGTAATACAGCGAAGAAGACAAGAGCGACGCCTTGCAGACATCTGCTTTATTCGCACGCGGTTTTACGGGCCGCGGCGGAACACAAGCGTCCGCGCCAAGGGAGAATTGAATAGAATAGAAATGAAATTGGCGCGCGCGGGTCAATTGAGAATAAAGTGATGTGATTCGACCTCCGGTGTAAAATTTAGTTTGTTGTAAAAATTTCGTTGTCGCGACCGACGATAAGCGCAACGACGACTTCCACGTCTGACTTTATACGTATATATATGTATTATGTGACTCAACTCTGCATCGCGTGCCGAACATTGAATGGAAAAAAAGGAAGCCTCGCTTATACGGCCTATTTTACAAGAGCCAATAATGAAGAGGAAGGAGCTAGTTCACTTTTTTTTTTTTTTTTTTTTTTTTTTTTAACTGCTTAATTACTTATCGAGCGTGCAGTCGGGAACAATGCGCTCGCTCCGGAAAATAGCGCGATGTACATCTGCTGCCGCTCGCTCCGAGAATATAGAGATCGCGAGCGATAATTAGCGAACGAGTTGTTAAGAGCTGTACATCGACGCGTCCGAACTATGTTCGTAAATACATAGCTGTATATACGTGCGGTAGCAGAGACGTCGCGGGTATAGGAGGGACCCTTGCCCGAACCGCTGGCCGCAATCGAATGCGCCGGCGGGTAGCGGATTTAATTACGGCTTAATTGCGATTAATCGGGCCGCCCTCTCGAGTGCAGCGGGCTGCACCGCGCTGCCGACCGAATTCACTTATTCCGGCGGATTAATAAGGCGCACGCGCGGCTAAAACGGGAAGGGCGCGCGGGGAGGCACGGCGAAACGAGGCGACGGGTCAAGGATACATTTTTCTTCCAGCGATACCAAAGCGACAGCCGTAATCGAGTTTACGCGTTTCTTATACCGTCGTTCTTACTTTTTAGAAGTCCCGAGCGCGCCTGTGTCGCTCCGTCCGTCCTTCTTCCGTCGTTCTTGCGTAGTTCTCCCCGCCGCGCGCGCCGCCGGTAAACGCTTTGTTGAGCTGAAATTCGTCCGGGGGGGAGAAGAGTAGGGGAGGCGGCGGGTGAAATTTTCTTTTTTCTTTCATTTCGTCACGGACGGACGAAATTAAATTCCGCGCGAGGCAAATTGGCGACGCCGCGAGCCGCGAGCGCGCGGCCGGGGCCTGCACCTTTTCATCCTTTCGACAACGTTTATTTAGCGCGTTTAATTGGATGACAAATCGTCGGCACCGCGGCTGTGGGGCGACACGCCGTTCGCCGTGTATTCTCCATAGTTTAAATTATTATTTAACGCCGTTTCAGCCCGACGGAAGCGCCGCCCGTTGCGCGCAGAGGACGAATGAAGAAGGAGAATAGAAAGTCACGATTCTCCGCGATCGGCGAGGTTGATGAACTTGCTTGTTTAAAATCCTAGTTTCGTGTGTGCATCGCACTCGCAAACGGCGCGCGAGCGCACGAAGAAAAAAAAAAATTGAGATAATATAATGCGGCGCCTGCGACATCGATCGCGCGCGCATTATGCAAGTATATAAGAGTCGCGCGAGCGCACCGCGACTTTTATCTTGTTCGCGGTCGGCCGAGTTTACTCGTTTCGACCTGCAACCTGCTGCTGCTGGGTTATTGATAAAACAATTGCGAGGCTCGACGCTTAAACTATTTACTAAATAAAAGTGCGCGGACAAATAAACGCCGGACGGCATAGGAGTAACGCTTGATAAAACGAGACCGATAATGTTGGAGCTTCTAGATTTATATCGTAATAGAGGACAGCCAACGAAAACACACACCGAAAATAGCTCGGTCCTCGGTGTGCGAGCTCCTGTGCCGCCAGACCAAATTTTTTTTTTTTCCATAGAATAGTGTCAAAGTTCAGACTATAAGAATACGCGGGCAAGTGAAATTTCACACGCCCGAGGTACTGCTGCAACGCGCAATAGTAATATGGATAGATAGTAAAAAAGTACACTGTACACGCAGAAAAATATTACGTTAAAAATTACTATAATCTTTACTCAAGTATAAGAAAAAACTCGAAAAATAAAAAATATTACTATTATTTTACAATTACTATTAGCAAAGTTTACTATAAATTTAGTAAAATTTAATGTAACTACTTTCAAATTTCCTAGCCCCTATAGTAATTTATAAAAAATATTTTTCTTCGTGTTCGTATATACATACATCCATACATACATATGTACATACACATATACATAAATAATAAATATACTTTTGTACAACTATTAAAGAACCATTTAAGAACCCGAAGGTGTTCTTTGTATGTATAGATGATAAGAGCAATACATTTTTTTTAATAAGTGTATTTGTTCCTGTCGCATATAATAACCAGTAAGTGTCCATGACGGAAGTTTCAATAGACTTTCCAGCGGAGATGAGCGATCCGGTGTTTATATCGCGCGAGTGTCAACTGCCGGCTGACCAGAAGCGCGCGGGTAAACAAAATTCGTGAATTCGTCGACCACCGGAGCGGACATGCTTCTCGGAGCAATCGGAGCAAAGGTGCAAAGAGCGCCGTTGTTTTCTCCAATCAACGTATGGGTGTCACATAAGTTACTATACACACGTACGACGTATTTTACGGCGTCGTAGAAGAGGCAAGCGGCGAGGGCCCCTGCGGAGTCGCCCGGACTACGGGGTCTACGGGCCCCTCTCGTTAAGCTCCCGAGTCCTTGTAATGAATAGCTCGATCAAATCGCGCGCGCGTGGGCGTGCGAGCGAGAGTGGACGCGCGTGTATACGCCGCAGGGCACTCTTCTCATACGCACGGCTGAATTCGGCATACCCGCGATACGTACACACGTCCACACATTATGCATGCCCGAGACGAGACGCTACTGTGTCTATGCGTGTGTCTGCGCGCAGCCGCGTCCAAGTGTGCGTGCCGCAACGCAACACTCGTAATCGCGACTTAATACACAAAGGAGGCGATGCGAGCGTGTGTGCGCAGTCACAGCTCACCGAGTTTCTGCTCCCCCCTCGGTCCCCCCCCCCCCAACATACACCACCCGCCCGATGCTGCTTCGCTCGAAAGCGACTGCCTAATTATGCCTGCTTTCCACCGCCCGGGAAGAGACTCGTCAGGTTACCTACTTTGTTCGGCGCTTCCGGGAATCGACATCGCCGTGGCAACGCATCATCGTGGCTTCGGGCTCCTCCGGTTTCCCGGAGCTCGCTGATGGGCTCCGTCGTCGCCGTGGCTTCCTCGTGGCGAGGCGCGCATCCCGCGCTGCTAGTGGAGAATCGTTACAAGGCTCGGCGCTTTCCGTCCTCGTCCGGCCTACGGGTGTAGAGGCGCTCGGAATCACACCGGGGGCAAAATCAAACATGGCGTCGACGACGAAGGAGCGGCGGAGGGGCAGCAGCGGCGGCGGCGGCGGCTGGCTATGGCGCTGTTTACTGGCTAGCGCGGAGGCATATGGGCCGTAGTAGCGCCGCGGACTTCGCCGGTGCATGTACGCACGGAGCCACTCAGCTCCACCAGCAGCAGTTCCCGTCCGAGCGCAAGCGCGCGCGGACCTCGGTCGTATTATAACAGACACAGAGTCTCCGAGAGCAAGGCACAGTAGCGGCCTCTAGCTGCCCGGTTTTCGAGAAGTACATATAGCAGTTTTTCGGTTGCCAGACGAGGACAGGAGATCGAGGCGCAGTCGACGAAGCAGGCGGGAGGGAGACGGAGAGAGAGCTCGCGTGCGCGCACGCGAGTTGCAAGCACACGCACGCAGGTCCCGACGAGTTGGTGGGTGTGAGAGTGCGCCAGGGGAGATAAGTTTGTGTGCGATGAGCGCGAGCGCTGTAGCCGCTAGGGCAGCCGCGCTGCCCGCCGCAGCCGTGAGCAACATGGAGGAGGAGGAGGAGCAGGACGGAGGGGGAGGAGGAGGAGGACGAGGACGAGCCGCCGAGGAGCAGGAGACGGTGCAGCTGGAGGTAGCGGTGATGAAGGAGGACGAGCCGGAGGACGGCGCCGAGAAGAGGACGACGCCGCTCGTCGAGGAGATGATGATGCAGGAGGAGCGGGGCGAGGCCGGCGACGTGGCCCTTAGCGAGGCGGAGAGCGAGCAGCAGCTGGTCGGCGCCCAGCTCAGGGCGATGGCCGTCTCCACGGCGACCGGGAGCCCGAACGGCAACGCGGCCCCGAGGACCAATGCGGCGGCGCGAGCTGCTTACAACGACACCGCCACCTCCACCGCCACGTCGACCGGCACGCGATCTGCCGGCGAGAGCGTCGATGATGTCAACGGGCAGGACGTAAGTGCAGCCGGATTTCTATAAGGGTAGACCCCGCAGCCGCTCGAGCTTTAGTCGCGCTCTCGCGATCGAGACCGACGGACCGATTCACCGGGTGCACGGATTTTCTTTTCTTGTGGCTTTTTAATGGAGTTTTGGAGTTTTTTTTTATTCTTTCTTGAGCGAATTCATTTGCGGCAAGTTATTGTTAGTTTTTTTTTTATAGTTGCTGATGCGATGGAGTGATATAAAAAAAATTGCTCGTAATTGGTTTGCTCCGAAATAAACTGACACCGCGGAACGGAGCACATGTTCGTCGATTTCGGAGTCACTGCTCCAAATCATTTTTCATTTAATTAACTTGTCGTTGTACGATGAAAAGGTAGCGATTTCTTGTTTTGTCGTTAATATTTAATAATTCATCAACTAAAAGAAGTTTCCGTACTGTAAAGTATAAAATAATTAGAATCGGCTTAAATTAATTAATCTATCTACAGTACTCAGAAGTGCTCGCAGTTCACCCTCCTCGCTTTTTTTTTTCTTTGTAAAACTTCGGCATCCACCGCACTTGTTCGGGTGGGGATAGGCGGCGTTGGCGCACTTCGGAGCGAAGTTGAAGTACAGTGCAGCTCGGGATTTTCGAAAAATCGATTCGCGCTCTTTGTCGCGGCCACCTCGTGTGCGGCACTGCGACGTCGGCTCGTATTAAGGGTCAGTGTCGATGCCTCGAGGTTCGACATAACAAAACGGAAGAAAATACCCGTCACATGTGATCACATTATATTGTTATTTTTTTTTTAATTATTGTGGTACGCGCTTTTGACACTAATTTAATTTTGTGCTTCGATCGCATCTTATCGCGCCCGGTCCATGCCTTTCAATTTCGCACAACTTTTAAGCCCGAGGCGACTACCGTGAGACGCCAAATGAATTAATTTTTTTTTTTTTTTTTTTGACGTAGATCAAGTGAAACGAAAGAGTAGTCCTGCTTTTATTTTCTTTGAAAAATAAATTGAAAAGTAAAAGTACCCGTACCCATAGTATTTAGAGAAAACTACACCTCGTCGGACGTTCAAGTAGAACAATCTATTTTTGGGATGCAATTAGCACAAAAAAGTTGTCTGGAAAGACACGCTTCGAGTCTTTCTTTCTAATTTGTTCGATAAGCCATATCATTACATCGAACCGGTATAATCTGTTAAACGATGAAAATCTTAACGAATGTCGATAAAAATAAATTGTAAGCGACTCCTGAATGGTGCCTTACAACGCGGTAGTTTGAAGTTAAGAAATACCAAAGTGCAGCGATACTTAGTTAACATAATTATCTCCTGCCTAAAGCGGTTTTTCTAGGTCTTTTCCCTCTCCGCATTCCCCCACACCGCGCCGTCGCCGCTCGCAGCGGTATCAAAGTCCCTTCTCTTCGCGCGTCTATACCTATACCCACACAAAGGCACCGGGTCTTTTGTGCGCTTTGAAGAGACATCCGATTACATTTTTTTCTCCTTTCGTTATTTTTACACCTTTTTAGTTTGCGCCGGAACTGTCAGCAGTGAAGCAACTCGTTAATTATTTATCGACTTTTTTTTTTTATTTCAAAACTGAATCGCTGCACGAAATTAATAATACATGAGAATTCATTAATTATTCAGTATAGCAAGTAATTGCAATAACTCAACGGAATCAAGTCAAAGATTATTTATTAATTTTATCAGGAGTTTTATTACGATTAAAATTTAAAATAAATTATCAATGACATCAATTATTAATGTGTTTTTCCAATTTTCAGCGTCTGAAGCCGTTCGTCCGAACATGCGCAAAATTCGAGAGCGGCAGCGGGAGCGGCGACCAGGACGGCATGGTATCGATGGAGGACGGAATGGACGTCGCGGCGAAGAAGCGCAAGACCCGCCGTGGTAAGCCGAAGCACCGTAAGCTCAAGCCCTATTCTAAGCAGCAGCTGTCGTATCAGCAAAGACTGCGATGCCGGGCTACCGGTCGCCCGACTAAGACCGGCCGCCAGCCGCCGGCGCCGTACAACACTACACAGTTCCTCATGGACGACCATAACGATCTACCGGACCTCGACGAGAAGCTCGCCGCTGGAGGCTCCTCGGTGGCGACTATGGCTGCCGAAGTGCACAGCCACTTCTCCAAACCCACGGCGCCGCCGCGCACCCGCGACTCCAGCTTCAGCATCGACAGCGACGAAGATTACTTCTACTCGTCGCCCGAAGACGAGGAGGAGTTCCTCACCAAGGAGTTCTCCAGCGCTTACGAGGATCTGCACGCCGAGAGGCTAGGCGCCCTCACCAAGACCGAGCTCATTCAGGAGTATATCCAGCTCGAAGCCAAGGTCGACCTATTGACCAAACGGCTGCGCAGCAAGAGCGCCTCCAATCAGGCGGACCCCGTCGACAGAGACGATCCCAAAGACAACGAGACGGCCAAGAAGCTCAAGATCTTCCAGCAGCGCATCGACGAACTGCTCCAGCAGAACGAACAGCTGCGCCGCGAGAACGAGCTGCTGCGCAAGCAGAGGCGCGGCAGCCCCATGTTCAGCGTCGACAGCGAGAGCGACAGCGATAGCTCGACCAACTGCAGTTGCGACGACGAGGCTAAACCCAGCCCAGGCTCGTCGCCCGTGCCCGCCTCGTATCACGCGTCACGCGAAAAGACGACTAACCGCCGGAAGAACAGCTCCGTGTCGAGCGTCGACAGCGAGAGCGACAGCACTACGGGCGACAGCTCGTGCCCAGAAGCCAGCCCCAAGGCGTCCACGGGCGCGACCGCGACGACCAACGCCGAAGTCGCCAATGGACACGCGACCATACGCGAGATCGACGGCCTGCCGACATAAGCACCGGCGCGACGGAGAGGAGGGAGCATCGATGAGCATTGCGCCGACCTCCGCCGGAGCGGAGGCTCGCGCTGGATGGGGGGGAGTAAAGTCGACCCGCTACGTTGCTACTTTGCGCGTATTTCTTTATAAATATTATATACTGAAACCTCGCTCTGCCGAGAATTTTTTTGACCACGTCGCCGACTCGCGCCGTTTTTCCACGGTGTAACTTTGTAAAGTAATTTTGTATTTTTGCGCGCTGAATTGCTTGAAATTCCAAAAAAAAAACTATTGGCAAGGTCGGGATGGTCAAAAAAATTGACAAAGAATTTTATTATAGACTCCCAGGAGGATCTCGAATATCGGTAAAGCGAGGGGTGATCATACGTGTAGCTGTAGGATATTTAGAGCGACGAGAGCGTTTCGTCTTGGCGAGAATTTGCGGACGCGTGGGAAATGCGCTCGTTGACTAATCCACGATAACGATGATGATGATGATCGATCTCTCTTGTATTAAGATAGGGCGTAGGATACGCAAACGTTTTTGCCGATTGAATAGTATTTGCTTGAATGATATTGCGAAATAAGTATTGTTACTTGCAAAAATGGAGTAAGGGAAATAAGTGAGATTTCGTAAGAAACTTGTTTTGAGAAAAAAAAAAATGAAAAAAAAATTTTTATATTCATCGAAATTTGATGACTTGCGTTAGTTTATAAGCGATACACTTACTCCATTTGAGTTTACGTTGAATACTTATTTAAAAATAGAGTGGAGATTATACGTGTTTGTATGTAACAGGGCGATTGTAAATGTGTATTTTGCATTTTTATGCAATAAAAAGAATCCTAATCTACTCTATTTTTACTGAGTTACTTGCGAAGACAAAATACTAGTCGGTTGAGAAAAACGGTTGAGTCTCGTCCTTTTTCGATGAAAGCAAAGTAAAAAAAAAGAAAGAAAAAAGAAACGATAGTCGTCTTCGACTTACAACAATGCCCTCCGTTGTCTTTTACTTCTGCCTCTCACCCGCCCCGCTAAGACTGTCGTTGTACATAAGATAGAGATGCGCGTACGTAATTTATTGTTTTTTTTTTTTTTCATTTGTGCGTATTCGCATCTTCGCGCGGCGTAATTCGTAAATCCAATATAACTATGTGAAAAAGTCTTTTTTTTTCTTGACGCATCATTTACTCTTGTAATATGACGTACTATCGCGTTGCGCCTTCGGCCGGTCTGAAAATATGAAATGTTTTTCAATTTCGTTTGCGAACTTTTAAATTGCTCATATTATATTACCGACACCGTGTCATTCGTACACTTAGCTGATTCATTTTGTTTCATCCATGCTGCCATTTTTTCGTATATCGTTTTTACAAAAGAGACCGATTTTTTTTAAGTCTTTATGTGTTAATACACTTTGATGAGTTTCAGAAATTTTGAATAGTTTTTTATTTACTGCGATAAAAGATACCAGTTTAGTTTTGGTAATTAAACGTAACGAATAATACATTTGATGTACTAAAATTGAAATAGTAAAGACTTTATAATCAGAAAATTCATAAGAACCTTTTTAAAAAGTAAAAATTAGATAATATTTATTGCACAAAAAGAATGCGAGGGCTTGCAGACCATCAACTAACGCAAGTACACACGGGTCCAGTGAAACGAAAACAAAAAATTGAATCGCGTTTATTGGGCGCAACGAATCACATAATGGAGTGAAATAAAAAAAAAATTAAATCGGGTAACAAAGTATTATTGTCGATGAAGAAATGTGATGATTTAATATATTAATCTAATGTTTAAGACGCATTGTACAATTGTATAGACTAGATTAAGACTAGGTGTTAGTTTATGGTCTGATTGATTAAAGACGGGGCGCGCCTTACCCTTTACTTTCGACATGTGACTTCGACAAAGCCAAAGGATATTTTTCCTCTTTGTATACTTTTCCGTTTTTACTTAACATTCGAAAAAAAACAACAAAAAAATTGCAAAAAACGAACACATACAAAAAAAAAACTGAAATCGATTCCCTGTACCTTTATCTCTCGTCAAAATAATCTCGCTATACTGTTGTCATCGCGTCAGGTCGTCGCACGATTATCAACTTGCTGTTTAGCCTAGACATATTCTGTAATAGATACATAACAATGGTAAAGTCGATGCAAGTTTATGCTCACCGAATAATGCGCTTGTCATTCGAGTCACGAATGCGTTATTTTCTCCTTTTCACCGATTGACTCTTAAAATCATTGTACGCGGATGCTCATGAAAAAAAAACTAATGTGCACGCCACTGGTTGGTAGAAATAATAAAAAAAAAGATTCGCAAAACGTCTTGCAAAAAAAAAATAATGAAATGAATACGATACTGTTTAATGAGCGAGAGTAAAGAGCGGTTAATTGCATAAGCCTGCATGGACTTTTGGCATCGAAATTTTCAAAAGAAAATCCCTTAATTGTAGTAGCGACGCTTACAATGTGCTGGGGAATTCAAGTGGGTCTTCCTCGAGCTGTTTCAAGCACATTTATTTGCCATTTTTATGTATGTTATGTATTATAAATTTTTAAAACAAGATTTAATGGAAAAAAAGTTATTAAATTCTCATTTCAATATTTATTTATTTTTTAATTTTTTAAGAAAAAAAAAAGAACAATGCAAAACGAACACGAGAAAGTCAGAGAAAAGTAACGATTAATTAATTAAAACCTAACTCTCCTAGTATATATGTCCGACTCGTCAAGAAGTCGGACCTGCTCGCTGTGATAAAAACATGTGTGCTTATAATTAGTATGAAACTGAAAACATTAAATAAAAGACATTTATTGAGTAAGGTGAATCCCAGTGTCGATGTATTTGGTTTTATGCCCGTATCCTCCTATCAACGATCGTACATTTGTAATTTATTTAAATTAATCATGCGACCTCTGTTGGAGAACCCTTACACCGGCTGTCTTTCATATATATAGGTATATTATTTATAAAATTTAATTTTATTAGTTCGGTAATTGTTTATAAGTAGACTTTCACTTACGCCACTGTTTTCGCAATGATAATTTTCTTTGTTAAAAGCCGAGGTTAATATTTGACATCAATATTGATATTTTTTACGCTTTTAATGCATTTTAATAAACAAACTGTATCTATATATTGGTTATAAAAAAGTGTTGGAAAGTGAAATTCCAGCTTTACCGAGCTACTGCTGTTTCCAAGTGCTAGCCAATCAAAGCGCAGCGTAAAACGAGTCTTGCGCAACCGCGCAATTGATAATTTTTTAATAATAATAATTGTTACCTAAGTATATTCCGAGACTTGTGATCATTTCTTTTTTAATAAAACATTTTTTTATATGGTAGATTGTGATATCAAATTATTATATCGTATAAATGTCTTTTAATGGCGATCTTTTTATTTATAAATAATTGTTGTATTATTTACTTGAAAAATGAATTGTAACCGATGTATTTGTATTCAATATAAGCAACTGTTATTGAAAGGGACTAAACAAATATATATACTAATATTATTGAATTTACAACGGAATTAAGTGGTCCCATAAACAGAATGAGAAATTGATATTGAATGTTAAATTATCGAATTGAAACGTAAATAAGATATTTATTATGTATAATTTTCATTCTTAACAAAAAATTATATTCAGCCAAATATAGGTGTTTTTTTTTTTTAATATCGATATCTATTTATCTGCAAGTATAAAACAATCGCTGTAATTTAATTTAAAATAATTGATTTTAATGTATTTTTATTAATATAAAGGGAAAACAGGTATTAAATTTTAATATGTTATGTTAACATTAAAAAAGAAATGCAATTGTATTACTTAAATAATTTTGAATGTTCCAAATTAAAATGAATGTTATTCAGCAAAATGTTAATGAATTTTTATCATTTATCAAGTAAAAAAATCGTAGCTTTTCATAAAAAGTAATAACATATAAATTTCGATTAAAAAAAAATAACATTTTCAAATCTCGACACGTGGCATGCGTGTAGTATTACCATACTAACAACAAAAAATCATCGCAGGTCTACCAAAGCGAAAACAAACGGCGCCACTGTACAGTCCCTGCAGGGTGCAGTTCGGCCATTGCAACGTTTAGGTTAGGTTGCAGCAGCGCCGCAGCGGGCTCGTGAAATCGCGACTACCCAGATCAACCCATATACAATTATAGGCACGCGGAAAATGGCAGACTACGCGCATGAGACACAACAAATCCGGCGTTGAAAGTCTGTGAAATACTTCGCGTGCAGAGCAAATAAGCGTCGGGAGTTTATCACCTGGAGGCCGCCGGTTTGGTGTGCGAATCCATGAGTCAGAAGGTCCGGCCAGGAGCAGGACCAACTTCGACGGGGCAGTCATGAAGGAACCGTGGAGGGCCGAGCAACTCGAGGCCCAGCTTGAGGCCGCTAAAGATGACCTGAGAGTCGTCGATAAGAGTATCAGGAAGATACTGGGCAGAGATGTTCCCGAGGGAGAGAACGGCACGGTACCCACACCGCTAAGGTATATTTTTTGTTTTTGTTTCTCGAAGAAGGGTTCGATGCGACATCTTTCATGTTGACCGAGCGTCACTTAACCTCTAATTTTATGGGGATTATATTAGGTAATTGTTTTGGAGCAGTTATTATTTACATGCGGTCATTGTTCGTTTTTTTTATTTACTTGAAGACACTTGATTGAATTTTTTTAATGCTTTTCTTCAATTCACTGTTACTGTAACTACTTCTGTTCATTAATCAATTACTGATTCAATTTAATTATAAATGTTTAGTTTTGTAATCAATGAAAGAAAAAAATTCATTTGCATGAGTGTTATTCCTATGAAATATGCATTACGAAATAAGTGAAACAGTTATATCATTTGAGTTTTTACGTTTAAGTTGATTAATACAGTATTACCTGTTTTTCTTTTAGACTAAATCAAAAGAGGCCTTTGCAAGAGGACAGAAGAAGACAAGTTCCAGAATTTCAGAATAATGATTTTGGACTTAAAAGGAGGAGACCCGGTGGAATAGGAGGAGGTGGAAATAACACAGAACCAAAAACTGTATTTAGTCGACTTAGTGCTAGAGTTCCATCAACTGCTGATGACAGTGGTGATGAAGACGATAATGCATTTAAAGTAAGATTTATTATTTATAAATTTGTTTGACTCAATAAAAATATTAGGTATTAATAATTCTTTAACTTACCCACAGCCTGCAGTGTCTTCTCGAGTCATAGCCACACCTAGAGAAATCCCTTCTAGGCAAGATGTTATTCGCAGGGAAAGTACAGATGAAAGAAGTAGACAGAGGAACAAACGTATGTTTGGTGCACTTTTAGGTACTTTGCAAAAGTTTAGGCAGGAAGAAACAAAACTAAAAGCAAAGGTTAGTTATACATTTATAAATTACAAAGAAATATATAACATTCTAAAATACAAAGTGAATTTAAAATATATTACAGGAAGATAAAAAAGCAGAAGTGGAGGCCAGAGTGGAAGAAGCAAAAAGAAAGGAAAGAGAGGAATTAAAAAAAGAAAGGCAACAATTGTTTATGAATAGAAAACAACAATTAGCTCAAGTGAAAGCTCTTGAAGCCAAATTAAATAGAAGCCGACAATTTCAGGATTGGCGTAGTGCACAAATTCCACTTTTGAATTTCATAAAAACAAAAACACAACCAGCTATATACTACTTACCAAAGCGGAGCACACCGGAAACTGATACATTGCTTCAAGAATCTTCAAAAGAACTTAAAGGTTTGTCAAGAAATCATTATATTAAAAAGTTTTTATTTTAAATGTCTAATTTATTTTAAATGTCTAAATGCTATAAAATCTTTTTTATTGCAGCGGAAATTGATAGGAGAGAAAAGATTTTGCTTGATGATCTTGAAATAATACAAACCCAAATTGGTCTGGGTAAGGGCCGGCAAGACAAAAATATGTCTGTTTCAGATAATCCAGATCAATCAATGACGGAGGAACCCGAGGAGGAGGAGAATCGGGACCCGAATCCCGAAAAAAATGGGGAGGTGGAAATGGATCACGAGTCCGAGCTCGATCGATCGTCAAATCATGACAATGATACCAAAAATGAAAAAGAAGTGCGTTTGAAGAAAGAAAATTCTGACAAAGAAATGAACTCTGATAAAGAGATGAGTTTCGACAAGGAAGTAAACTCTGATAAAGAGATACACTCCGACAAGGAGAATTCTGATAAAGAGAATTCAGATAAGGAGAGTTCCGACAAGGAGGACGATAATGATAACTCGATGAATGAGGGGAAGGTGGAGATCAAATCGGAGGAAATTAATGACTAGCGTTTGTTATAAATTTTTTACATTGTAAATAAAAGTAGCAATCGCGTGTGTGCAAGTTACTGAAGAAGATCGAAAGAGTATGATCGGTCGGCATAAGCTTTGTACTCGCGAATCTCGGCCGTACGCGGTCGAACTCCGCACAGTTCTAAGTTTTTGAAACATTTTTATTAGTCAGAGAACAATCAAGTATTTAAGTGTAAGTCCGCCATTAGATTTTTCGCGAAGCGCGCGAAAAGTTTTAGGCAGTTCTTTAGGATTTCATTTCACGAGAGATAATTTAAGATGTAAGTTTTCTTTCTTCAATGTTTCACTTGGTTTCCATTGGAAATCAAGCACATGGTCCGCAACCGTCGTCGCGAATGATTTGCCTAAAACTAAATGTTTCTAAGTCTTCAATGTAAAAAAAAAACCTCGTCCTTAGATTGTACCTATTGCCACAGATTTATAATTATAATGATTTAAAGTCAAACAAGTGCATATATGTATGTATGAAAAAAAGGGAAGAAAAGAAATTTACCGGCATAATTTTTCATATAATTTAGTCGCTATTGCGTACACCGCTCGACTTCACCGAAAAGACTAGATCTAATTAATTGTAAAATAAATTGAGTGAAACAAAAACAAAAAAATGTATTTCATAGATCACTGTAGCATAATCAAAGTCAAAAGAGTCGTCTGTAAATAACCGAACGCTTCATTGGTTTGATTTTAAAAGAGGAATCATTTAAGCGAACGAGAGAAGAGCTGCGAGCGGAAGCACAGAATCGCATATACCGCGAAGGACAATCCGGCCCTCGAAAGACCGAGCGACGAAATCACGACAACGGGCCGTTCACGCTGGCTAGCCGGACGCTCTGAAGGGGCTCAGTGTTGCGCGGTTAAAAAAAAAAGAGGAACAGGCGCCGTGCGCGCTTGAACTTTAGTCGCGAGCCATTAAGTCGCTTCGCCATATTACGCGGCCAGTCCGCGGAGCCGGAGAGTCCGTTTCTCTCTTGCTCTCGCTCTCCTTCTTGCCCTGAACCGGGAGGCCTATGCGTCATCGGGCGTATTTTCATACCCGACTTGCCGCCGCGTGAGGAGAAAATTCCGCATACGCTCTCGCGGATTTTCCGCGCCCGCGGCTCTAAGGGCGTGGCGCGAGAGCTGCGCCATCCCGGAGATTTTATTCGCATGTTAGGACTAGCTTATTTGTGCTTTTTTTTTTTTTTTTTTTTTCGATCATCCCTCACGGACGCTCATTTGACTCAGTGACGTTTTTATGAATCTATGAATAAGTGAAATTTTAAAACGTTGCTTTCTTCGTCCAATGTTTAATTTCATATTATTTACATGAATGAAAATTTATTTCACGGGTGTTTATTTGTAAATCCTTGAGTAAAGTGAGTAACATGAATAAAACTAGTGTACAAGATGCTTCGGATTCATTACAAACAAGTCATTGTTTAAGAAATTAATTTTATCGATGTCGATGATTCCAATGAAAATCAAATAAATTTAATTATGGACTAAAAGTTTCTTCTGATTTTTCATACCTCATTAAAAGCAATCGTCATTTAAAACGTGAACGAAGAAAAATATTACTATTATAGAATAAAAATCATGCGGGATGCTGTAATAAATGTATTCAATTTAATTATCTTTTTTTATAAAAATCTTGTAATAATTGCCGTACAAATTGAAATAGACAGTATTTTAGTGTAACAATTATTTATGTTCACTTATCAACTAAAGAAGGCTGCAAGTCAACACATGGAGAAAAATTTTCCATTAAAAATTACTATAGTTTTCCCTAAAGCGAGGACATACTGGAACTATAAAAAAAAATTGCGATAATGAATAGCAAATTTTACTATAAATACAGTAAAATTTAATATAACTATAGTAATATTTAGTACAAATATAGTAAAATTTGCTGGTTATTATACTATTTTTTTTTATAGTTCCAGTTTGTCCGCGCTTTAGGTAAAGCTATAGTAATTTTTAATGGAAAAATCTTCTCCGTGCAATATTCAACTCATCAATTCTTTAAAGTAAAATAAAAGGAGAGCCGTCGTCGGCCGGAAAAAATCCGAGAAGCCGCGATTCCCAAAATCTCCACGCACCCGCTGTGCAAAAAGAAGTGAATGAACCTCGAGCTGTACGGCCGCCTGAAAATAGACTTTAGGTAAAAGAAGCACTATATAGCAAAGGGGCCCGTGGCGGGCTCGCCAAACGAGCTGCGCTTGGACCGACGATATCGGCGTCGCTTTTATTGGGCGAAAAGCGAGGCGCGCAGCGCACGTTGGGGCCCCGTAAATTTAGAAAGGCGCGCCGGGCGCGCGGCCAGATAATTCCCCGCTCCGCGGGCTGCGACGGCCTTTGCTCATTTCATACCCAATATACCATAAAGCCCGAGGGAGCCGCGGCTTCAATTGCCGATTCTCCCCGCGAGAGACGGGCAACGGGGCGATAAGCGACCGGGACTCGTTTCCCGTCGCGCCTCGTTTTCGGGAAACGAGCTGCGGACTCCGAGGCACCCGCTTGTCGTCGCTGCGTGGCACCATTTGCGTCTCACATGTGCTGTGCAGTTTTGCGATTTATCTTCCCCCTTTTTTTTTTTTTAATCTTTTTGCTCATTATGCAATGTTGTTTAGGCTTGCCGTGATTTTTTTTTACTCCTATTTGCGTAATATTTTATACTGTCATTCTGTATGTGCGTATATATTATAATGCAAGTTTATTTTTTTATGAATTTTACTGCGTTAATCGGGTAAAAAATGAGAGATTAATAATCAAAATCATGTGGTCTCTATGGTTTTTTTTTTTTTAAATGAAAAATTTTGTGCAATTCTACAGGAAGGAATTTAAATAGCGTTTTAAGATCTCCGCACTTTAAATAGATACTTAATTTACCATTCATCTTTTTTATTTATAGGTGTACATGTAGTATTCTATATATTTTAATAGTTTTACGATTTTTTCAAAATTTAATACCGCATGCATAAATATACAACTGCTAATTACAAATCTGTTTCCAAATGCATAATGATACTAAGAAAGATCTTAAAATTTGTTTGTTATTTTCGAGTGTTTTTTTTTTGTCTTAAAAAGTGAATTTTGAAGCATAAATATTTTATCTTTATCCGACTCAATTTTTCTTCAATGCGCGTCGAGATGAAAATCATAATTTCGATGATTGATTGACTTTATATAATTTTGGACTCGACCGTGCTTGGCGTGCCAAAAGTGCGATTCAAATTTCTGCGCGAGGAAGTATGAAAATTAAATTCGCCGCTTGATTTAATTGACTGTGAAATTAATACGTAATTTATTTAAGAAACTCGAGATCGAAACTCTAACGCGCAGCCTCCAACGTGAGTGTATATATAATTTCACCTGCCTCACCTCCGCGACTTTTAATAAACAAACATCATTTCAAAAGTGATATTCTACAAAAATACACTTTTATTTACGAGCAAAATTTACGCGCGCACATAACGCGGGGCCTTTATCAAAAGCGTCCAGTTAGATTAATAGCAACGATGGCTTGACTTATTGCGTGGCAGTTGATATTACAGCGGCCGCAGGGAAGAATTCGCAATTTGGCGATCAGGCGCGGCCGCGTGAAGCAAAGCAGAATGGAACCGGCATCCGCTGCCAAGACGCCCCTTCGGAATATTCTCTTCCGTCGCAGCGCTAATGCAAAAGAACATTGAAAATGATACATTTTGGCGTCCGACAAATTTGCCCGGCTCCGCTTTACGGCTCCGCTGCGCGGCCATATAACTTTTACTGGTGGTAGGACGCGCTCCGTCCGATCTTTTGTTGCGCCGCGCCAATTTATATATTAAAACCGCGTTTGTTGTTCGACGTCCAATGAATCATTGAAGCGAAGACAGGTAGCGCGATATTTTTGGGAGAGAGCAGCGAGGGGCAATATGTTTTCCGGCGCGGCCGGCAACAAAACAGCTGCGGGCGCGTATTTATCATTGGCAAGATTGACGACGGGGGCATTTGTATAAACTAGATTTTCGCGTCTCCGCGACTCGTCGGCGCTCTTCTATTAGCGCGCAATCGTAAATCGGAATTTTTACGAGCTCTCGGGGAGGAGGAGTTGAAATTTCGAAAATACCGTCTGACCGTATCTAGGGATTATCTACTTGCGCATTTTCTGATCTTTCGTTTGCGTAAATGGCTCGTTGTTTTTAATTATAAATAAAGTTGTCTGATGTTGGGTTTCGTTACACAAGTGAAGAGTGATTGACAATATTTAAATAACGTATTTGTTCATGCTTGTTTATTTATGTAAAAACAAGTATTATAACACAAATCAGGAATTCGTTCAAAAATTATTTTTTTTTTTGTACTTTGTTATCCGGTAAGAAAGTAAAAGAGTATGTGAAGATAAAAAAAATGATGTGTCAGAATAATGATACTTTTTAAGACAAGAGTTAATTCTGATATTTTTAACATTTTGTATGTTTATAGATAGATTGAAGTATCTGCTATTAGCAATGCGTTTTAAACAATTTAAGAATGAATTTATAATTAATTTTGAGGTATTAAAGCTGTCTTAAAACCATTGAAAAATACTAAAAAGCACTATTATTTAAATCAATCTGTTTTACATCTTTAATTGATTATTTTATTTTTTGCGGAGCATAAGAGATATAGACACTGACAAAAAAATTTTGTAAATCCAAGTAAATTTCTCATTACAAAATCATGTAGTTTATTTAACTAAACATTTAGTTAATCAACCAGAGTTTTAGTTATATTAACGAACTATTTAACTAGACCGATTATATTTTTAAAATAAATTTTTTTTTAAATTCAACTATAAATATTTAGTTAAATCAATAACATACCCTCTAAATTTAATCCAGTGAAATCCCACTGAATTTCAAAGCAGTGACATACTTTTGACTGAAAAATAGTCAATTTTCACTGTTTTTCAGTCAAAAGTATGTCACTGCTCTGAAATTCAGTGGGATTTCACTGGATTAAATTTAGAGAGTA
>JAWWEN010000038.1:6627266-6646823 GCA_035582955.1 Sycophila texana
AAAACATTTTATAAATGTCAATTGAGTGTTTTTGGATCATTTTATGATGTTTTTAGAAAAATGTCTACGAATATTGGGAATGACCGAATTACCAATATTGGACTAATATTAAACCAATATTGGAAATGACCGAAAAATCAATATTGGTTTAATATTGGTCCAATATTGGTTTTTCACCCATTTCTAATATTCGTAGACATTTTCTAAAAACATCATGAAATTATCCAAAAACACTCAATTGACATTTATAAAAAGTTTTTATAAATTTACACTTTGATCTTCGGAAAAGTGGGATTAGGGTGTGCCGCACGGTTAAGGCAAAGGAAAAGCCTAAGAGTGAGAGAGAAAGAAAGAGTGTAGGTAGTCGCTAGGTGTGAGTGAGAGAGTGAGAGTATAACTGACGGAAAACAAAGAGGCCTCTTTATACTTTTGGCGACCGAAATTCCTGAGCATTCGGTGCCCCATAAGACGTTATCACTTCAAAAATACTAATAAAGTTTTCCAAAAAATGAACAAATATATCATAATTTCGTTATACTTTCTGCAGGATCGACTGAAAGAACGTAAAATGCTCAAGGATAGAGACGAAGCTTGGACGAAAGTCGAAGCGTTAGCTACGAGGCATCCGCAATACGCAACTAAAGGAGCAGTACCAAATAACAATCCCTTTATAACACCTCAGGTTGAAAATAGCAATCAGCCTGAAGAAGATGGCGAAAATGAGCAAGTAACGCTGACTCCGGAAAAAATCGAAGCGAAAGCTAACGAAGTAAGTCTACAAAATGTAAGTATGCAATCATTTTCATTTCTTGCATTGAAGCACTGAATAATGAGCAATTATGACAAGATTGACTGGTAATAAAATGATTTTATTGTACTTCTTATAGCCGTTGTTTCAATCATTATTAACTAAGCAACAGTTAATTAGAACAGGGACATAATTAACTTATTTACTATTTCTTTGGAACTCATTGTATTGTCAATATCATGTGCATTAATGCTTTTACTATTTCTTTCAAAAAAAGAATACGCATTTAATTATTTTTTTATGAATATTATTCAGGTAAAGAAGGTATCGAACGTAAATAAAGTGAAACAGCTGTTGCGAAGGAAAAGTGAGCTACCCCAAGATTCCTATACGATTCGAGCGCTCTCGGATCACAAACGGGCGGACGAATACCTTGTCACCCCGCCAGACCCTAACAACTGCTAGTCTCTGCCTCGCTCTCTTCCAGTTTATTTTCTAATGCGCAGCAACGAGGTCGGGAGTTAGTTTCTTTCCTTACATTGAACAAGTGGATCACTACGTCAAGAGAATAAATTAACTAGAAGGGGATCGCGCGTAATTGTAGTTAGTTTAAAGGGAAATGCGAGTACGAAAGGCGGTATGATTGTAATATATATATATAAACGATTTTTTCAATTTTTTAAGCTGGCTGATGAGTTCTGCAAAACATTAAAAAAAAGGATCAATAAATGTTGCTGTACTATTCTATGTACTTGAATGGTGTATGCACGCATGTCCTTGGAATGTGAATGTCTTAGTTGAATGAAAATTTTTGTACAAAAAATAATCGTGTAAACAGATACGCTTCGCTTTCGTGAACATAATATCAAAGAGCTGTCGAAATGCGTTATCTGGTTTGCAAATTTTAAAAATACATGACACGTATATATGACAAAAATAATACGAAACGCCAGTCGTTTATATAGGGTATTCATAAACATGAATTGCTTCTGTGTTATCGTTCCATTCTTATAAAACTTGTAACCAATTACAACAAAAACAAAATGTAAACGATCGCGCAGTGAGCTCTATAAACGTTATATCCGTTGTGCCTCCGTGTGTAAAAAAAATGCTTGTTGTCATCAGCGAGAATCTTATTTCTCTAGGATTACTATTTCGTCGACAGCCGGAAGATGAATTTATCAGCAAATCACAGTCGAATTGTAAGAATTCGATAATATCTCGCTTTAATGATGTATTGTTAAAACAGTCATATATAAGACTTAAAACAAAGAATTGAGCTCTTGTGGCCAAATATAAAAAAATAACGTGGAGCAAAATGCATTAACAAAAAAAAAAAAAACATGTTAGAAACACATAATCTTTGCGCTGCTGGCAGGCTGTTATGTTAATATTGCTAATATACATTGTTGAAAATGAAATAAGAATAGTCTCTTATATGAAAAAGAATATTTCGAATTAAAACATGCAAGTAAAAAATTAAATTGATTTACTTATTAACATGGATCCTCTCAAATAAAAAGGCCGTCTCTGCTAAAAGTTGATTATTTGTAGAGGAATACTATAATAGCGTTTAATATTATTAATTAATGTTAATGTGAATAAACAGAAACAGAATTACATGAAGGAAAGAGCTAACTTTTCAGGCTTTTAACACAGCACTCTTGCGAAGTCTCGCTAATCCGAGCTTAGATGCTCGTTTTTGCGACACTCGCAACGACGGATCTTCGTATCAGATTAATTTTTTTGAACTATAAAAAACATAATCAAAGGTTGGAGGAGATAAAGACGCAGGGAGATTCGTCGTTTTTTTTTTCACGCATACACCTGAGTTCGATGACTCGTTAACCGTTGATCTATTCAACATATTTATAGTAAGCGCAACCTTACGAATTGTCGTGTAATATCTAAATTGTATGTTGTACTCTGTTTGGATATCTATATGCAACCAAAATGTAAAAGAAAATTAAAATACTCGAAACACTTAGTTTTACAAGAGAATTCGCTGGATGAGTTGTTTGTACTCTAGTGTATGCCGCGGAGTTATTGTGCATCGTACCGCCAGAGTTTTTTTTCAATGGTAGCAGCATGTTCTCTCAAATTCCTTTTTCTCAAAAAAGGTAGTGAAAAAGTTTCATAGTAATATACAAACGCCTTTACATCTGCGTTAAAACAATAAAAAAACGAATTCTTCCATATCTGTGAACTCTATGATCTGCGATTTATATCAAACAAACAATTGTATGTTCCTATGATCCTTTTTTCATCGAGAGAGATATTCCTTGTATTCTGCCAAAAAAAAAAAAAAAAAAACTGAAGAAGGAATATCAATCTAACGATCGAAGATCGACGTTAATTTATGCGATTGTAAATACTGTATAAAAGTAAAGATTTCGTGAAAGCAACTTATTTTCTTTTATTTTAACTTTTTTTTTGGCAATGCGCAATATGTACACAATCTTCGTTTGCTCTTGTCCCTTCATTACGAATCGATTTTAGATTAATAATAGAGCATGATTATTATGATCCCGCATAATGGTAATCTGAGAAAAGGAAAGCTAGATTCATTCCCCTCTGCAAACGTCCCTCATTGGTAAACACTTTTTATAATCGAATTGTACATGTAATCGCATACCTTAGTGAAAACAATATAAGAGAAGAATGTTTTAGTAATGCATAAAAGGTCTTAATAGATCATTTTTCTCCAACCCTGTAGTTATAGTGGCCTTTTGCATGAATTTTTACGAATATCAAATAGTATTATAAAACAAGTTTCGATAAAAGACTTTGTAAATTATAATGTATCTTAATATTTTTGTTGATTTCATACAATTTATTATTACAACTATTATTATATAATTATTAGTTATTATTATCATTAACGATAATCATTATTTTAAGAAGATACAATTATATTTTTATTTGTCATTTTGTAAAATAGAATTTGATCAATGCTGGGCGTGCAAATACTCTTGCGGAACGTATAAATAATGCACATGGCATTCGGAATTAAAGGACCTACTTAGAGAAAGAAATTCTGACACGTTCATAGTTTATAGAGTACGTGTGGCTGCAGTATTAAAAAAAAAAACACTGATATATTTGTGCCGAGAGCTAAAGTTGAAGTGAGAACAATCGCAGATAATAAATAAAATTTAATCGCGACGTTTACCAATAAAACTTTTTTCACGTTAACGTTTACCCACGCTTTGGTGTTTAGCTCGACAAACGTGTAAAACAGAAAATTCGATGTTCATTTAAAAAAAAATGGAAAAAATTCAATGGATTATAATTAGTCACCTCTGGTCATATAAGTGTAATTTTTTAGTATTTTTTGTTTAGTGACGTTCCATCTGCGTAATTGTAATATCTTAATTGAAATACACGAACACACATCGACACAAACACGATGCAGACGTAAAATCGTTTCTGTTTGTAATTTGTTGAGAACATAGTTTTATATAGTAAATAAAGAATTACTACGAATGAATAAATACATTTTTTTATTGCATGAATTATTTATCCTATATTCTGCAACGATCAACGTGCCTTGGAAATTTTTTTTTTAATAATGGAAAATAAAGCACGCATACTTTAGAATGCTATTAAAAGTAAGTAGATGCAAGTAATTAATTTTTGTTACGAAAAACAGTGGAAAAACAAGGTTTTCTAGTATAAACAAATGTAGGTTTTCTAACCAATTCATGTCTTTTTATGTAAAAGTTCTTTGAAATTTCACGAAGAAGTTGATACTAAAAGCAATAATTTTCAATGGTAAATTTACGAAACTTGTTAAATGAAAGTTTTATTCCAAAAAGAAATTATTTCACACGTAAAATTTCTAGGCTTTGAAAGCAACTACTTGTAAAGAAGCAATACAAAGATGGGAAGCAAAAAACGAAAAAGTAGCAAGTGAAGAAAAAGAAATTGTACTAAGTTTTCAATGGCCTCCTATTGAAAAAATGGATAATAGCTTAGCAGCTCTAGCTAAAGTCGAGTTAAACGTTAATTTTGTATTTTTTTTACGAGCATATTCATGTTCTATAACTTTATTGTTTATTTACTAATTACTTTATGAATATAGACTGATATTCCGTTTATTTTTTTTAGAAAATTGTCGTTATCTACAAACATGATTGAAAAGATATCCGGTCTTAATTCACTAAAAAACCTAAAGATTTTGGCATTGAGTCGAAATTACATAAAAAATTTCTCTGGTTTGGAAGCTATTGGTGATCATCTGGAGCAATTATGGATATCCTACAATTTAATCGAAAAAATTAAAGGTGTTAATGCCTTGAAAGCATTGAAAGTACTTTACATGTCCAATAACATGGTCAAGGATTGGGCAGAGTTTAATAGACTACAAGACATTCCTCTTCTTGAGGATTTATTATTTGTTAATAATCCTCTTTGCGAAAACATGGATACTGAAAATTGGCGAGCTCAAGTAATAAAAAGATTACCAAACTTAAAACAATTGGACTCCATACCTATTGTGTAAGTAATTTTAAAAAATTTCCTGCATAGCATACAGCAGGGACTTCATACTATGTTTAATTTTTAGGAAAATTCTTGAAGATGATGAAGAATAATTTTTTTTACTGTGTAGGTAGCGACGTACAAAATACATAAGACCATGAAATATTTTTAAAAAATCTTTATAAAAACAATGTAATAATTTTATATGTAACATTAATAATTCTCAACTTTCATATCGTTAATTCCGAGCTCGTCATTTTGTTCAAACGTTCGCGTATATTTAGTTATTTTTAAACGATCGTCAGTTCCGGTGTCTGACAAACTTTGTACATAACTATTTCCAGCTGGATCATCAAGAACCAGGGTGACATTTTTATTTCCTTGCAAGATTTGATCAAGCTGACTTATGAAGTTTTCCATTCGTTTAGAAATATCTGGATCTACACTATCACCTGTTAAGGCAGTCGATGTAGACAATTGATCCTTCACAGCAGTGATGATTCCTTCAACTGTGCTAAAACGGCCACCCAGGGTAGTAGGTCCAACTTCTAAATCCAATTCAGGTATTTTCATATAACAAGTTTCTGATTTTAATAAATCTCTATTGAAATCTTCTTTTCCAGTGATCGTTACTTCTATTTTTACACCTTCAGGTTCTATGCCACTGCCACTTTTTACCTCGTTTGTTTTATGACCACAAGATTCGCATACTGTAGCCATTATGACAACTTCTTTAAAGTATGGAATTTCTAAACAAATGAATAAAAAAATATTAATTTATTTTAAGATTGTGTAAACACATTTAAAAATAGAAATTTTTTTAACTTACTGGTCATTTTCATATTAGTTTGACAAGGATTATTACACTCTGGACAATTAGTAGGAAAAGTCATTACTTCTCCCTCAATTTCTTCCAAAGTATATTCTTCTTCATTGATAGGTTGCAAAAGGGTGTCTTCATTTTCTGTGTAAATTCCCAAAATATGATTTTGCTGTATTGTTCTTCTAAAATAATGAACTTCACAGCCTTCATCTTTTTGTGGTGCTTGTGGATTTTGTACAAAGGTGTTACCAGATATATCTTCAAAAATAATAGTGTATGGTTCATTGACCTCTTTCAGGTCTTTTAATTTTTTAAGAAATTGATCAATTTGTCCAGCAGCTTCTGGATTTTCTGTTCTTCTACGATCCTGATCTTGTTCCAAACCATTCACACTACGATCAATAATTCCTTCAATGGTTGTTACTTCTGCAATAGTAGAATTGAAAAATTAATATGAATTTTCATTCATTAAGTATTGAAGACTTTACCTCCTTTTTGGGACTGTGAAGGGATTTCAAAATCCAAAAGAGGTATGGAAATACTTGTGTAATCAGATTTTACTATTTGTCGATTAATGTCAGATTTGGAAGATACTTTCAATTCAATTTTGACACCCTTGTCCTCTATCTTGCCAGCGTTTTGAATTTCGTTATTTTGATAGCCACAGTGTTCACATTCGAAGGACATTAACATAACATCCTTGTAGTAAGGAATTTTCGTTAAAAATATCCTAGTTTCTCCCTGAAAATAAATCGTATTAGTTTAGAAAAACACTTTGCTCTCTTATGCTACTTGCAATTTTCTTCAGTATTAAAGTATTTCCTTACATTTTTACCACAGTTCATACACAAGCTTTCGATAATAGTGACTTCAGGTTCCGGATCATCTGCAGTAAGTTCACGAAATATTGGTTTTGATTTATTTATTTCTGAAGCCGTTTCCTTTTCTGCCATTTCAGAGTTTTGAGGTTATTTTTCCTGAATCACTGTCTTATTAAAAAACTTCTACGTACAAATTTTACATTTAATTTTGATATACTTAAAAAGAGCGTTCAATAAATTGTACTTTAAAAATTAACTCATTACAAAACTTGATTACTCATTACTGAAACGCATCAATGAAACTTGTAAACTCGTTGCAAGTAATAAAATCGCGAGGTCAATGTGTTAAATTTCGATCAGCTGATTTGCTGCTAAAAATGAAGGGAGGGGATGATGAACCGGCTTATGCGTTGATTCATACCTTCCTATATATTAGGTATATTATTAAAGTAAAAATAAGGTTCTCTATTCTTAAAAATACAACAACGATGTAAAATAATAACTTGATTTATTTTATTAAGAAAAATAGTTGAGTGAATATATTTATAATAGCGAGATTAGCAATGTTATAAATAATACAGTAGTATATAATAGATTAGTAACATTTGCAAGAGCAATCTGTTAAGTACAACATTTATAAATATATAACATATTTAGCTTATTAGAATTATACAGAAGTAATAAATTTTTATATATATTTTGACATTATTGTAAGGATGACAGTTTTTTTTTTTTTTATATATACTGAATCTTTTTCTTCGATGGTTAAGACACTATCAATGCTAATTATATGTACAATACATACATTTTACACTTGCGCCCTTGCAATTTATTTTTCTATAAATTAGTGAAAAAATAATGCTGCTTTGGCCATGATTAAAAAATCGATACAATCGCTAACTACTGTATCATCGATAATACCTATATCTCCAAAACACTCTTTATGCAATTCATCAGATTAGATGTTTTAATGTAAAAGTTTGATGAACGTCGCTTTCTTCGAATTGGTGTCAACTCCTCTAGACTTCTTCTATTGCAAGAATTTGACAGCGTCGAACTCGAAAAAGTAATCGAATTTTTTTTCGTTATTCTTAAGTAGTGTCTTTAATACTTTAATTACTATCATTCCCACTAACTTTAAAATTTATTTTTTTGAACAGTCATACTTACTTAGTAAATATGAAATTCATTCGAATACTTCAAATATTCTACAAGTTTTTTCCAATATGGTCTATTGGTTTACTTGAATAAGGCGGTTTTAACAATGAATGATTTTCATTGTGGCATATCAGAGCTGCAGTATACAACCCATGACCATAAAACAAAAATGATTTGCATCGCACGTGATATTCGAATGAACATTTACAGCGTTAATTCGCTCACCGTTATTAAATTGCAATGGAATGTATATTGCATAATCATTTTGCAATTAAAAAGAAAATGCCCTCTTCGTAATGCAAGTTGTGCGGAATGTCTTTAGAAATAAATTTAAATAATAAATATAATAAATAAAATATGAAGGATACGTTTTAAATATGCCTGAATCTATCATTTTGATTTTGGTTTGCATCTTATAAAAAGGACTTAAGAATGTCCTGTTTTAAAAGTCGAAGGGGACAGTGCAGTTTGATAATTAACTCATTGACATAAGAATTAATAATTAGTAACGCGAGATGTCTTACAAATATTCATTATTAACTAGGAATAAATTAATCGTCCATCGACGATCTGTACACGCAATCATACAAAATTAAATCTACGGACGGAGAACGTAAAACACTAAAGCTAATTGGCAATTAACTTTTCCGATTCACGCTAATTAAAACTGTTAGATTTTCTTGTTAATATTCCAAGTGAGACTTTCACCATACTAGACGCTTTTAAATGTCATTGTATCTACCTAAATTTTAAAAAATGCGTAAAGTACAGGCGCTGAATTAAGAAGGATATTTTGTAGTTGTATTTTACAAAATGTGCAGTTTTCAATCAATCTACCTTACGAAAAATTCTTCTATTGTACAATTTTCAGTTCATTCATATAGCCAAAATAAATGATTCATTTGACTACAAAATATCCTTCGTGGTTTCGCTCAAAGGCCAGTAAATCGAGTTATTTGTAACGAGGACTGTCTGGCGGTGTGGGTTGCGCATTGTTCTTGTTCTTGGGTCCGGATTTGAAAGACATCTTTTTCGCCGGCCTTGGCGAGATGCCGTGGAGAGCGGTGCTGTCTGCGGTGTCACTACTGAACCATACGCGACTTCCGTCGGAAACTGTGCAGGCAAAAGGAAGACAGTTCGTTATAATTAATTGAATACAGCGAAGGTAGTACGATAGCAGTACCTTTGAAATTCAGTATACTCTCTTGCGCACGCATACGAAGGTTAACCAAACGACGCGTGTGTGAAAAGCTTCTAAAACTATGACTAGTTTCTAGGATATACGTAGAATGGAAGTATTACCTCTCAACAGATTTTGTAAGACTGTCAAAAGAAAAGATGTTCATTGAGAGTTGTGAAAAAAGAACCGAGATTACATTATTATGATTTCGATGAGAGAAGATGTTAGTAAAGAATGCTGATTTGAAAATGAGACGAAGAAGACATTTGAGAGTGCTTAAAATAGCGATAAGATTGACGCATTTAAACGATGAGTTGTTAGATGACGTGCGACGAGATTTACATTATTTGAGCTTTATAAGATGTATTACCTCTGTTTGCACGATTGTCATTGCTGGTCGTGGAAGAACCTCGGAGACCTGGTCGTCCCTGGTGGGAATCTATGAGTGCCGCAGCAAGATTCGACGATGCCGCTGACTGTACACTTGTCGTCGAACCTTTGTGGAAAATAATATATTACTTTCTCCATACAATATTTTAATTTTTTTATTTTTAAGATAATATACCTGATACAGAAGAAGCTCCACTAAATGGACTGGGTGGTTGAACTGGCGAGTACACATTCGCAGCAAATTCTTCGAATGTTGTAGCTTCTTTATGATTTCTCATGATAGTATCTATAGATCTTGCTCGCTCTTCGTAACTGTTTAAAAGATTACGTTTAATTATGAGAAGGCTTTTAAAAAAGTACAAAAATTCAAAACACTTACTAATGTTGGTAAAGTGTTAATGTTGTTCTCTTTGCTCTACTAGCTGCCAGAGCAGTGGTTCTGACCAAACCTGGTAGAACTGCATCTTCTACAATACATTCATCAAATAACAAGCCAAAGAATGGTATTTCTGGTTTTCTAGATACTTGCACTCTATAGAGCTTATTCGGAAGAGGATATATAACTATCAATACATCACAAAATTCGGTAGGAATGATGTCTCGACGATAATCGCGCCAGTGTTCTGACCAGACAATGTGTATTTCATCATTACCAAGATGTCTTGTCTAAAAAATAAGAAAATATTTAAAACATTGTTGATCAGTTATAATTACCATTACAAATAAAATTACCTTTTGCAATAAACTTTCAGGGCTGTCTGAAGGCATTCTAGTAGCAACGTGAAATATAACTTCAGCATAGGAAGTAGCGAAGTACGGGGCGGTCAAACCGGACGCTTTTCCAGGCACCAATCCTCCCATGAATCCTGTATGCGACTCAAGTTCAACCTCCCAGGCGAGTCTTGAGATGAAACTCTCGTATTCCTTACTGGCGGTGACGTTACTTAGAATGGAATTTTTGTCCTCCTGACCTTGGGCCACATAGATCACCGCCATTTTATGAGTTTCTCTTGATCGCTGACCGTCCAAGTTCCGCAGTTCCCTTAATAGTTTCTCGTTCTTTGAAAGTAAGTGCAGTTTCCGGCGCTGTTCCCAGCCCGACAAACCCAAATGTGAAAACAACAAACGGCAGTGATGGAAGGGTGCTGGGGGTGGACGACAGGTCGGCGGACACATTGGTGCGGCGCACATGCTCACGTGCTGACTCCAATTATGCAAATGCTCACGCTCCGCATTGCGCTGATTTAGAATAGTTGCGATTGTCTCTCCCTCGAATAACTGACCTTGCGGTGGACCCGCCGGCGAATTCAAAGCTACCTCAGGATTTGTGAGCACTTCCGGACTCGTGTGCCCAATGTATTGTAATAGCTATTAAAGTTCATAAAAGTTAATGAATGTGTATAAATTTGATTTTAATTTAATTGAAAAATACCCACATCATCCAAATTATCCATGTCACTCGCTCCATTTTCAAACGTAGGTAAAATGTGGGGATCGTGATGTCGCAACGTATGTCGTGGGGGACAACTTTGTAAAGGCATTACACTACATAAATCGTCTTTTATCTCTTTCAATGTGTATTCTGAAATAATGTGGTATATTTAATATCGATTATATAAAAAATATGATGCCTGCTTTTACAATTATTTAAATACCTGATTTGATTTGAGGAACTTCGGTTTCTCCATTAAAAGGTTGATTGTACAAAATAGAACTATCCCAAGATGCTTTCCCTGCCAAATCTCTTAATAGAACACGAACCATTGAAGGAGCAGTAGTCAATCCGGCTGTTACACCACCACCCGGCGCATCTAAAGTGTCAAGCTCAATCAAAGACATGATGATAGAGTTTGATAACATTAATAATTGAATGTTTGGTGCATGGAACATGGCCGATGATAATTCGTCACTTTCAATTCCGGGTACATCGTCTAGCTCTACTACGAGTGATGATAAACGAGCTGCGCCGATACCCATTGGAAAATGTCCTAAATGATTGACAAGATGCATCATTACCTGTTTACATAAAGAAAATGCAATTAAAATTTAATTGTAACATCAATGTTATTTTACTTGCTTATTGAAATTTACCATTTTTGCAGCTAATTGTACTGACAGCATATTTCCTCTCCATGTCGATTTTGAAGAATTTTCGTCCAGTAAATTATCCAAAGCAATGTTTGGGTCAAAATCTTCTTTGTCTTGTTGAGCTTTAGTTACTTCTTGTGATTCTTTACTTATTTTATTTTGTACAATATTATCCAGAACCTTAAAAATAATTTAGAAAATTCATATTGATTCCATAAATAAACCATTTATAGAAAATAAATTTATTAACTTTTGATACTTACTGAAAAGAGGGTTAAAAGAAGTGGCTTTCCTTGATGTACGTGTAATAGCATGTTTGGACCAAGATGCATTGCCCATTCCCCCAAACAAAATAGCATTGAAACGGTTAAGGCGCTTTTTCTTTCCCGTATTATAGTTCTTTCAAGAGTTTCTGATAAACTCTGTAACGAAATCATTGAAAAATATAATACATTGTACTTGAAAATTGTGTTAAATGCAATTAAAAAAAATACCTGAATTATTTTAGCTGGTACGTTAGGATACTGTTCTAATAAGACATCAGCTTTATCACAAAGTAAAAGAAGGCAGTCACAGGCTACTTGTGCCACGGTCGCATGAGTTGTCTGAAAATATGAATTGTCAATAAACAGAATGAAACTTTAAAAATTTATTTATTATTTTTATATTCAAGCTATTATCGATCAGAATAATTAATTTAAGCATAATAAATTACATTTATTGTTAAGAAGTAGCATTAATTCACAATGCAAAAGCGTTAGTGCAATATAAAGGTGCAAAGCGATAATCGTCTTCAGCAAAACACGTACATTTGTCGATGAACATTCGCTGCGTCACATGGATACATTATTCATTTAGACGGTACTGAAAACTGATTGCATATAAATTCTATACCTGGTTTACTAGAAGAAAATGAAACTTGTCCTTACGTCGTACAGCTTGCTGAGCCCTTTGGCGACTCGTTCCGATGGAACACTAATTTAACTAAATTTAAGCGACATCCAACACCATAAAACTAAAGTGCACTATTGTTTTGCCAAACCAACATTTACACCCAAAAACCCAAAAGTCTAGTGCTACTTACACAATAATAGAGCTTACAAAACCTTACAACCTTATATTAATACCGTAGCATTTTAACAAGCCTAATTTAATTTGATTTTAACGCAGTATTAAAAAAAAATATATGTAACAAAAAAATCAAAAAACATTCTTACCTTTAATGATAAAAGAAGAACATTAACAGCTTCTGGTATTGTTCTATGCAAAGACTTATAACTCAGCTCTTTGTAAACAAACATAGCTATACTCGAAAGTGCGATGCACCTTGCAACACCCGTCGGTTCACGTCGGCAACATCGCATTAAAATTGCTATGATATGATCCTACAAAATTAAATAAAAAATTAATAACATAAATTACTGAAATATCACACAACAGATAATTCTACTAATTTACTTTTGCATAAGGACATGTAGTTGTAACGATTTCTGCTTCATTCGGCTGCAAAACTCTTGTGTTAGCGTTAACGGTCGGCAGCGACAGTAGTGAACCAAGAATCGAAACTGCTTCCATTCTTGGAGCATCAACATCCTGACTGCTTAATATGACATTTGCAGCTTGAATGTAATCGAGCAACAAAAGACTGGATCCTGGCATGTTCAAGCTGAACAGTCGGGGTCCAGTATATTTAACCAAAGTGTGAAGAATCTTCGTATCGTTGCTCGAAATGCCGTGATGAACCGCGCGGTAGAATAACGTCAGGTGCTGCTTGGGCAAATTGACATCCTGCGGCTGTATCGTCAGCAAGCAAATGAGTCGGTAAGCCGCCAACTTTCCTGCTTCGTACTGCTGTGGTAGCTGTATAGCTTTGAAGCACCAAGGAGCTATTATCGTCAACGGCGGAATCAATTCTGGTGCTGGCGGCGTCGCCTGATTGTCTCCAGATACTCCCTGGTTCTGTCGTATCTAAAAAATTACATCTAACATATAATACCGACATTTTATTTTCATTTTCTAATTTTTATCTGAAAAATTACTTTAATAAGTGTATGCGTCAGCTGCACGAGGTAGTCCATGACTTGTCCATGAAGCGTTGGATCCTGAATGTTGTTGACGTCTCCGAGGGCCGACAACATGCGTCGCCAAAGTACGACAGCGACGTCGGGCAACCAGCCCCTCACGCCGCCACCTGCCATCACCGACCGCTTCTCCGAGGCGTCGTTCGTGTCTATGAAAAAAAATAAAACTTGAGCGTCAGCCAAGCCGAAGCTTTGCGAGGTTCACTGCGGCTCTATTAAATAACTGTCATGACCATTGTTCTATTCACGACTGCTGATTGAATATTTAGTAAAATTGTAATTAACTTTGTTAAGAAACAATGTACAGCCAAGCGTAAATAGCATCAAACATTGTTAAGAAGATACAATAGGAAAAGTAAAATCGTGATTAGTCAATACTTAAAGCTGTAAAAAAATGATTTTGAAATCGGTAGTATATGTCAATTTAGATTTCTGCTAGCCTTTATGTTTCTAAAATAAAAAATAAAGCTAAATAATTAGTGAAAAGACCTCCTGTTTTAAAATTTTTAAATAAAAATAAAACACAAATTTCTTTTAACCATTAAATCTTTAAATAATAGACCTTCGGAAAAAAAGCTTAAAAAGAAATCTTCAAAAAGAAAGTAAAAAAAGAGAAAAACAAAAGGTGAATCACCCTACCCATGTAGACGCATACGTACCAATGCTGCTACCGTCAATGTTTTCAATCTGTATGGGACTATCCTTGTTGCTGTCGACGCCGCTGCTGGGTGTGGGCGAGGGACACCTAGGCGTGGGTGGCTCGCTCTCGGGCACGACGACGCTCTCCAGAGACTTAGCCCGCCGGCCAAGCGAGCGCTTCCCCCGCGTGGATCCGCTGGACACCAGCCTCGCCATGTCCTGCTCTATGGACAGTGGTAGAACTGCTCGCGCCAACGGGATGCAGGGGATTGGGTCACAAACTTTTAGTAATGGTAAACACGAATTTCTTGGCGGAAATCCCTGCACTCGAAAGCCACGCGCGGATCCTTTAACTACTTGCTTTGTTTTTCTACAGTGTCTACAGGCTATTATTGTACTCGATATTGCATTTAAATTTTTTGTTTGTCATTTTCGTGAGTATTTTTAAAAGCCACTCGTTCGTTTGAGTTTACAAACAAGATAAATAGAAGATCAGCGGTACCAGACACCGGGGGCTTCTCGAGTTCAGTGAGTTGACGCCAGCTGTGATGCGACAAAGAAACACGAGGCACAAGTATAATAAAAAGCACTAAAAACTGAAGAGTTGAATTGCTCTCGTTTGTCCGCACGGAATTACAGCAAGCACGACTCGTTAATGCAAGTAATACAAACGCATTGGCATCGAAAAGCGCAGCACACAACAGACGCACGAGTCTGAGTATTTTTAACCTGCTGTCAGTTGCAGAAGCAAAAAAAGTTCAGACCCGACGCTGTATTTATAAAATTCTTAAGTACTAGCCACAGTAGCCGATGAATACACTCAGATGGAAAAGTTTTTAGCGATTTGATAATGTTGCCAATAAAAAAAAAAGAAAGAGTAAAAAAGAAAATAAAATGCACGTAAACACTGTTTTTCTTTCGTTTTGTCGCCGAACTTACCGGGTATACCGCTTGCAACAGCCTGGGAGCGTTGCCTATGTATCTTCGTGCGGATTTTCCCGTTGTAAATGGAGTTATCGCTCACGCTTCTTGGCAGAGGTCTGATTTTTCTCAAATCGCGAAAGCCATGATCTGCGAATAAATATCAGTATTTTGTTAGTTCGTTTTTTTTCGCTTATTCAGTCGAGGCGCTTTTATCTAATCACCGTTTATGCCCCGATTGAACTAGTGCAATGCAACATTATTAATCAATTCAAACCAGTACTTGTAACAATTAATTTAAAGTAAATCAAAATTAGTAAATTACTTCGATTGTTAATTAGTTTTTTGACTATTGATAAAAATGAAAAAGAAAATGACAGTTTTACCAGTAACTTCTTTTGACGACTGAGTTGTTTCGTTGTCAATGCTGCCTCTACGAGGAGGCTGTACACTGCCGGTCGATGCAGCACGGCTCCCGACTCCTCTCCGCTTTTTCGACTTTTGTTCGCTAAGTCTATCCAGTGGCAGGTCATTCAGATCTAAATTATACACATGCCTGGCGAGGACTCGCGTTAAAGTATCCAATGTTTTCTAAAACAGTAGAAAAGATTACTCGTTAAAAATTGAAATACCAACAAATTTTTTATTAATATAACGTCAAACTTAACTAAATTTTACGATTTAATCAAATTATGCCAATTGAAACATCTGACCTTTCATTAAAAAAAAAGTGTCTATTCGTAGTTCATTTTATGAGCTTAAAAGTAAGTACAATGAACGTCGATTCATTCATAAAATTTACGAGCGCGTGATGATTAATTAACACTGATGTACTTACGGCCCATTCTCGAATTAGTTCCTCCCAGTGCGTAAGTGACGTTAGAACTTGAAGAAATTGATCCCATAATTGCGTTGATATAACCACATTTAAATTAGCTTTTATCCAGGTAACAATTAGAGTTTGAAAAATGGCAGGTGCTAGCCTGCCACCAATACTTTCTTGGTGTTTACGTCGGGAATTCTTTTCATTCAACACCAAAGACGTTATTTGTAATAATACCCTAAATAAAAATTGTCGAAATTAATTGTAGTTTATTAAAGCAAAGATTGAAGAAATTCAAAGTAGATTAAATAGGAATTAGAAGTGATCAAAGATTAAAAGATTAAAAGTAGATAAAATGGGTACCTTAAGAGCTGCTCCCAAGTAGCAGGTTCAAGTCTCGTGTGCATAACGACGTATCGATAAACATTAAGAACTCTTTTACAACTATCCGTTTGCTCTTCTAACAGAGTAGCAGAGGCGACGCCCCCGAGAGTTTCTAAGAAAAATACATTCGAAGCTTGCGTTATAAACACTTGCAGAACATTCTGCAGTCCGGCTCTTACGAAGAGGTTCTCTCGGTGAATTGCGCCAAGATAAGAGTCATTTCGGAGTCTTGATAATCTTAAACTATCCTGTGGACTCTTGTCTGACTCCGATTCTCTTCTTTGGTTCTCTTCGTAATCCCTATCTTTGTGACCATCTAACGGTTCCAACATAAACGGCGGAACCTCCTAAAATATTAATATAATAAACATTTACAATATTAGTACAATAAATACACTTATAAATAAAAAGTCTTATACATACATTCATTTGTATCCAGTCTTTATAAGCACCAATAGCTTTCCGTATTGCTCCAGCATGCGTAAAATCCAGTAAAAAAGCTTGTCTGTACATTTCGTGAACAAAATTAACATTATCACGACTTCCATAAAGAACCTCACGAACCAACGCCATTGCTGTAAGTGTGCTGTCCTCTTGATTTACATTGTCTTGCACTGTACTTTGATCTGCCGATATTATGCTGGAATCCGGAGGATTTTGTGACATTGAAACGCGACGCAGCTCCTCCGTATTTTCCTCGCTTGGTGTTATACTTTGTGTAAGATGCGAGAAAGCTCCGTCTTTTTTAGCAACGTGCGTGAAGGTGGCGATCCACTTAATGAGTGCAACTTTGCAAAGCGTATAATTGTTTTGGCTCTGATTCGACGGTTTTCTCATCGACGATAATTCAAGGTTGGGTTTGTAAAGAGAGAAATTTTCATTGAACTCGGGACAAATGTATTTTAAATACGTTGCTTTAAAACGATCTAATAGAAACTGAAATGACTTGTATTGACGAGACGGTTTATCTCGCCATTCGATTTTTACAACCTGCAAAGCAATAACATTTTTCAATAAAAGATATGGATTAAAATCCTTGAATTAATTTAATTATGTTTTCTTACCTGTGTAACCATGAATTCTAACAGTGCTTCTAAAAATTTAACTGTCTCGTTGTCTAGTGGTTTTTCACCGCTTTGCGGCGGTAAAATAGGTCCGCCGTCCACCTGACTGATGGGTCCCTGAGTGACACCAGCATCATGAAATCCCTGACTCAGCTGCGTATCGTAGAATTCTTTCTTCTCTTTATCGTCATAACTCGCGGATTTCGTGTGCTTTTTGCCCTCGAATTTCCGCTCCGACTTGTATGGCGACGGCTGCCTCGGCGGAAACCCCGGCACGAGGCAGACGAACATTTGATGTATGTGCTCAGGTGCATTATCTCCTAAAGCTTGATACCACAAAATAAAATACCTGGAAGGATGTAATTTATTTATTAGTTTCAAATTCTTTAATTTTGTAATAAAATAATAATTTTTCAATATTTACCTAATAGCTTGCCTTCTAAGTTTCCAACTATTTCCTGGATGCAGAAGTTTGTGCAAAATCCTTGCTAAACTGTGACACTGCCATCGTCTGTTTAGCAATTCAGGAAGAAGCGTTAACACTTTTTCTAAAAGCTGCAATACTTGCTCCAACTCTTCTCTGTGTGCTTTATGAACTGTTGAAATAAAAAATTGTTAATTTTGTTATAATTCAGAATAAAATAAAAAAAACAACATGCAATGTTAACAAAGGAAATATAAAAATTAATTAATCAAAAGAAGAAACAATTAGGTGAAAATTGACACTTACCAAGGTGGAAGGAGAGTTCTGTCAGCAGAGCAAGGTGAAAGAAGCAGAGAAATTTTATATTAGTCAATTATTAGAATATAGAATATTGTAGATATTTGTTTTTTTTTTAAACCCATTAAAATTAAACAGTTCTCCATAGTAAAAGAAAGATTTAAAAGAAAATTTAGGTTTATTAGTGACTCTACAGTACTATAATTAAATATAATATTTTTTTGCTACGTTAATCGTTAATGTGTTAATAGTGTTAATATGTGAGACATAGACGAATAAAATTTTAAGTGATTAAAATTAAACAAACATTTAAAATGTTTTTTAGTTAAAATTCTCACCTCTCTGACGCAAATTTGATTCTGCTGACACAAAACAATCGTACAAAATAAAATATACATGACTGAAATTTCCTTCGAAGAATCCTTTAGCTTCGTCAGTATCCACATTATCTAGAATAAAAAAACATTAATTAGATCAATTTGATACACCAATTATAATATTAAATATAAAGGCAAGGTTAATATACTATAATCAACCGTTGCTGATTAGAAATTATAATATTAAATTAAATATAAAATACTTTTCAAATGCTTTACAATATATCTTAAAAAAAAAATATATAAATTCCAGTTTTATGATATAAAAGAAGCCATGTGTTTTAGATCGCAGTAGTGCTAATTTTAATTGCTGCCTCTGGTTATCCACATATTCCAGTAGTTTATTGATAAGGTATAAAGAAGAAGATATTGCAAAACTTGTAAAAAGTAAAAGTAAAAAACTCGGAAATATAACAAATATAATTGAAACCCATTTATTAAGGATTAATTTGAGTCTATACCAATTATTTATCTTAGGATAAATAAGAACCAATATGCCGAGTAGAAATGAAAAGTAAGTTCCCAGCTGATAAAATAAAGCCGGCCGAGCAGCTTAATATTTCCCTGGAATATAACAGTAATGCAATTACTGCAATGTAACAGTAATGCAATTACGTAGGTGCTCTGCGTTACAGACAGATTGCTGTTACAAACAATGCCTCGAGTATCAGCGAGCCCACAAGATTATGAGAAGAAGCTTCTGTAAAAAAGTGACAGCGCATTGCTAATACCCCAACTAAGCAGCGAAGTAAACACAGGGCACATCCTCGTGAGAAGCGCGTTAAGAGTGCTCCACCTCTGAGGCGGAAATGGCTATCAGCCAATTGGAGCTCGAGAATTTTTGTGCCGAGATTATG
>JAWWEN010000038.1:6652685-6664098 GCA_035582955.1 Sycophila texana
AATTTAAAAAAATATTTAACAAGTACTATTCAACGAAATATTTATTTAAAATTACCAAATTTTTCTCTCAGTGTACTATTTAATGATTAGTGGAGCACTTTTTACTAATTTTAGTAGATTTTCACTAATTCAACTCATGAGGGTAAGTAATTAAGTTATATTCATATAATTTTTGCTAATTAAACGAGAATTAATCCCTTTAAAAATTATCATGCAAAATTGAATCTTTATAGTGAATGTTGACATTTTATTTTTAACACTGATCAGGATTTACTTATATGTTACCAGAGTATATAGGCTAAATACTCGCAAACAAAATTGAATCAGTTGACCTGTTACCGGAAAAAATAGTTCAAGGTCCACCTGACGGTAAACGTGCCAGGTAAATTTCTACTTTGCACATTTCTTCGTCCAAATGTGTTAAATTTCCTTGGTTCCTCGTCTGAGTTGACTTAACATTTAACTACTCTTATTTTATTTTCAGTTTCAGTAACACCAAAGTATTCAGATTATATATACTTATCAAAAGACGTCAATATTCAGATGATATCCTTCAAAAATTTGCATGTTGCACCTTATATCTACTCATTTTGCGGTAAAATAAAGAATAGACTGGTGCAAAATAAAGACTTGCCTTTGCATAAACCACGGCGTCTAATCAAAGCTGATCGTAATCGCACGGAAAGAAACTACCGAGCGAACCACACTGCAAATCATCAAAAGCTTCGACGTAAGCCGTGGCTATCGGTCGGTGCAGCAAACTCGATTTCCGACTGGTCGGTCCTGCATAATGAGGAGGACTCCCTCCCCCGACGTTTCGTCCCGCAGGCAATATTGCAGCGACAACACAAAAGAGCCAGTCGGAGGAAGTGGCCGGGTGCCGCAGCTCGTCGCGAGCAAGTTAAAAGGCATTAAAGCGTCAACGGCTGCTCGTTCTCGCGCGCCGAGAGAGCCCAGCAGTGGTAGTTGCGCGTCCGCTCTGTCAGTCTCCGCTCTAATTAATCGTAATTGACGGCCGCGCGAAGCCTCGCACATGAGGCGGCGACCGTCGCCGACGCCGCCGAAGGCGAGCCCGCGTAAAGTGCATGCATTAATGCACAATGCGACGGCGCGGAGTCGGATCGGAGCGCCGAGCCACCGGCGGATTCTGCGATGTGTCCTTCTTTTTTTCTCGGCTCTTTCGGCGGGCTTATTCCACATGTAGAGCGCGTTTATGCGCGTGTTTCTTTCTTCTAGTCGTGACGTTGCATATGCTACGAGGAGGGATTAGTTAATCACTCTGTTATACAGATTCTTTAGTACACTAAGAAAAAAGTTTTGTACAATTAAATTATTATAACTGCTTGGGAACGTTATCATAGACTGGATTATTGGATAAAAATAATCATACTCTGCAGTAAAATTTTCAAAAAATGTTGTAAATTTTTATGCTGTAGAGTATGGTAATTTTTATCTGAAAAACCAGTCTCTCTTAACGTTTCCAGACAGATGGTATAACTTTTATAAAATACTTATTTCTTAGTGTACAAGTCAGGATATAAGTGACTGCATTTATACGTATAATATTTTTCTAGATGTGATTTCAATTTTATTAAGTTTTATAAATCTCTATTTAACAGGATTCAGTAGTTCGTCAGAAAGGCAGAATCAATTTGCTCATTTAATTAAAGAATAATACGAATTCATTAACAACGAAGTTGAAGCAATATTCTTCAAGAAGAAACTACGCATTAAGCTGTAGCTCGTATACAAAAGAAGGCAGAAACTACAAGAAGGGAGGAATGTTCACGGGAAAGGAAAATGCGAGCAAAGTGGTTTGACAGACAGGCTCATAGTCGAATTAAGTCTTATAAAAGTTGATTATGAATTGTGCCGGGCGAAATAAATTTATGATGCGGAATGAAAAACACAATATTTCAATGAAGGAACTCGATGGAAGCCGGCCGCGAATTGAGCGACGCAGAGGCGCTTACATAATCCGCCGGCGGATAAATGCTGAACTGCATAATCAGCCCCAGTGAACTATTTAGATGAGTTGACTCCAATTGCCGTTTTACCGTGAGAATCCCGTTTATCTCTTTTCTTTTCCTGCGCAAGTGTGTGCAGCTCTGCTCGCGTGGCCCCGGCCACTCGTTATATTTTCATTGTCCCGACGCGTCGTCGTGATTCTTAATTCAATTAAATTTCACTTAACTTTAATTACAGCAGAAGTTATTTGTTTGATTTTTTAAAGCAAAAGGAAGAGATTCTATAAGGCGAACGCACTTATTAATTGTTCGATAACTCACATTATCATAGAAAATGATAATTTTTTTTTATTTCACTCTTCCCAGTATTATTGCTGATTAAAATTATAAATTAAAATAAGGTTTTTACCAAAAGATTTATATCCGACGTTTGGTATTCAATGTCTCAAGATGGGCGTCACAACATAATCTCCGTACGATTGATCTTGCACGTTGGAAAACGAAAGCGTGCACCAGTACATCAGAAAATCGAGTCAGCGCTGTATAATTAACGGTATCGTCGAATTAGTATGCGAGGCTGTCGTTTTCTCGCGGTGAAACCGGCCCTAATCAAGCGACGCCAATTTTTCGCCAAAAATTAAAAAAAAATTAAAATAAACGAAAGAAAGTAGTTGCGGGACGAAGCACGAGCTCGCGCCTGACTTAATGAATTCGCGCGTCCGCGGAATTTCGGTTGACGGCGATTTGGCTGGCCGATAAAAACGTCTTCATCATTTACATGCGGATTTCTCGCGGGACATTGGTATAAAAAAAAAAAAAAAAAAAAATCGAGGAGACGCGAGAAACGGCCGAGGGCACCTAATTGATGGCGGTAATTAAAATTAATGCTAGCATGAGCGACGTGTGTGTTTACAACTATTCGCGCAAGCGAAATTGAGGAATGGCGCCCATTATCTCGACACCATTTAAAATAATAAAAAATAAATAGGCGATAAATCAACTTTAGCCGGTCGATCCGCTGGACTCTTTTTTACGTCTCACTCGAGCCACGGAAGGACGTGAGAAAAATTTCGGATTCCGGTATGAAATAGCGTACGTTTTCTAAAAATTCATTTCAATTAAAATTCTTGCCCCGAAAAATTTACGGGAGCGCGAGCGCGCGCAACGTTTCACTAGGAAATTAATTTAGCGTCAATTAATATCGAAATTTCATTGTTGAAAGTCGAATTGCAGATAATTTGTCTCGTAATTTGTAAACAAACTCGCGTACTGCAACTTTAATAACGATATTTTAATCTCCTATGAATTCGATATTAAATCAGCCTCTGAATTTAAGATTCTTTAATGGCAACGTTACATTTTTCTAACGATCTGAATCTCACGGTAATTTAAGAAAAAAATTACGATACTCGTTAATTAATACTTGACTATATTAGTTGAATAAACCAGTGGATGAAATTGAGCACTATATAAGGAAAATTAATTTTAAACCGACATCGCAAACTTATTATCAAAACTACCGAATTGAAGGACGTCGCAACAGAAATTCAGGGGAGAGGAAAAAACGGAATGACGGAGCTGTGTTAAAACTCGATTTGCTGAATGAACGACATGAAAGAAGGTGTCCGCCTTGGCGGAGGCGCGCGCGCGCAGATGAATGAACGTCGTTGCGAGATACGATTACAGCGGGTCGGCCTAATTGGAAATATTCTTTCTCGCACTTGACCACATGAAAGGGCGAGAGCGGCCCGGGCGACGGACTTGAGCCCGGCGCTCGGGCGCGCAATGCGCGTAATGACACGGTTTTCGATTTCTGTATTGAAACACGATTCTCCGTGGGGTAGGTCATCGCCACGGCCTTGCGCTCTCGGATCGTCTCCCTCGCGCCTGTTGTTTTTTTGTTTGGCCGATCGAAAGGCGATCGCGATTCACAAAAAACTGTGTACCGTTTAGTTTATACGCGTTTTAAGTGTGTACCGTAATTTTTACCGTTTTATTAACGTTTCGAAGAGGGTGGGTATAAGTTTTTTTGGAAGGGGGTAGGTGTGAATGTCCGAGGAGGGGCTGCAATTGCACTTCTTGAATTTCTCATTGCACATACGTAAGTTATCCTCTTTGACTACTTTTTCCTTCGCTTCCGGTTTTCTTCTGCGTACTCTTTTTGGCTTCTTGGAGGTTCTCCCCCTTGGAGAAACGCATCTTAAGTTACTCGCGCTTGGCTTCCGCGGGGAATCCTCAATGAATGATGTCTTTTTGTTTACACACGCGAGCTCCCCTCTCTTCTTTTTACGAAACGTCGATATTTTTGTATTCTATTATTTTAGAAGTGTACACGCACTTCCAATTTGCTATTCAAAATAAATATAGTGATGGTGCATGTACGTGAAAGCAAAAAAAAATATATATTACACAAGATTGAAAACAAAAAAGTTTTAGCTTGTGTAAATACGACGTTTTAAAATAAAAATTCGTTATTTTACAAACACTATAGTTTTCTTTTTATAAAAAAAAAAATAAATAAATAAAAATAAAATAAAATAAAATGAAAAATAATCTAACTGCACTAAAATCGATATATTTTTTTCTTAGATAATAAATTATTGAAGAATAAATTAATTGTGTTCTACTTTTTCACTTCCTAAACTTTCTAAAGTTTCTTGAAACCCCATCCCCTTCAGAACTGCATCCTTAAAAATCAACCAGTCCTATGGTGAGACCAGAAACAATCGTTCGAATGATCCGCAAAGACTGGAGAAACTATACTATTTATCCAGAGTCATCTAATAAAATCGACAAGTCGTAATCCGCGTAACACGGAGAGGATAAATTAGCCGGGTTAACGGTATTACCCTCGCTCGTCACCGTGTGGCCCGCCGCCACAACCCCCCGAGAGAAAGAGAGAGCGACGCTCGCTCCCATTGGAGCGGCTCCCACCAATAGCGCGCAGTCGCGACCCTCACCTCCGGATCGTCCGCGTAGGGGTGAGTTCGGTGCCTTTTTTCGGGGCGACGACGTCCGACTGTGACATATGTCCCGGGCGCACTGGCAAATAATAGAGACGCGGGAATGCAGATGTCCCGGGGTAGGGGGATACGGTTTTGTTCGAAGAAAAATTTTTGGACGTTGCGCACTTTTTGTTCGATGCGGGGAGGTAGGGGGGCCCGGACATTATGCGCTTTTGTAGAATTTCGGCGCGGAGAGGACGCAGGATCCGAGTGGTTGTCAGTGAATTTTTTTTGGGATGATTCAATTTTAAAATGAAACGAGAGCAAGGTTCATTCAACTTTTACAATTATCCAAATGTCATGTAGCTTATTATACCCTCTAAATTTAAAACAGTGAAAAATCTTTGAAAGTAAATGCATATATATTACTTGAAAAATCAAAAATATAATCAGTCACTATTGTTTATAATGGTCAATATTCACTACTATAAGAAGTGAAAGTATTCACTACCGAGTAGTAAAATATTAATTGTGAAAAACGATGATTCTAAATCTGAAAATATGAAACTCATTTAGAAGAGGTGAACAGCGAAAAAAATTGCATAATAAATGTAACTATTCATTTTCTTCAAGTAAATTTCAAATTTACATGGAAATATCACTGCAAGAAAACAATAATTTTAGTGAATAATTTAATATTATTCATATTTTAGTAATATAATTTAGTAATATTCATTGTGAAATCACTACTTTTTTAGGCAAGTATGATTTCAACTAAATATTTTTCAGTTCAAAATGTAATCATCGTTAGAGTAGCGTTAATTAACTGGTTTTCTGTAAAAAGCAAAGCCACTGACAAAACCAGACACATCTTCACTAATGTAAAATAAGAGCGAGTATATAAAATCTTTACTATATAATAAATTTGTTATCAAAAATAAATTTTATAAATAAATCGAAATTTATTCGCCCGAAATTAAGTATAAAATTTTCACAGCTACAAATTACGTCTCATTCACAGCAAACAAGATACTCGGCGCCGCCTCCGCTCTTTTATTCCGCGTCATAAGTACACGCTGCAAGTTAGCATTTACTCGTGACGGGGCACTTTGCATCGAGGCCCTAATAATGGAATAATCTTTAAATTCTGCCGCTCGAGCGGGGCGTCAGGCGCTAAGTGCACTTTCGCGCGGCGGATATTCCCCGAGGACCTATGAAGACTCGTATCGCCCGCCGACATCTACCCCCGGGGGCCGCGTGCGACGATAAACTCGGGGGCGGAAGAATTCGATTCATAAACGTCAGTCGATCGCCAAGATCCGCGCTAATGAAGTGCGCGCGCCCGCGCGACGTGCGCAACGAGTGCGGGGGTGTAGGGATCCGTTTTTGCGGGGGAAGTCGAATTAAACTGGCGTTGTGTTGATTTCATTTGACCGCGGATATTGCCACGGTATGGAGGGAAACTTTATGTCGCCTTTCTTTTCAGAGATGCGTTATGAAAATAAATCCAATTGATTTGCTCTGGATTATGTGTATAAATATCGTTAGAATCAATTACCGACAAATTTTTTTATTAATTATTGCACTAATAAAAGTAAGAGTGATTTGGTTTGAGTACTTGAGTAAAAGTACTGTGCGATTGTGGACATGTACATTCTTGCTTACGAAAAACGAATATAAACAAACTTACAAAAAAATTATTATTAATTAACTATAAAAAGGAAGTTTTAAATTATGATTGAGAAAGCTAAGTGCCAATCTATTGGCAGCGGTTTTTTTTATTATTCCTATGATACACTTGCTAAAACATTACATTCGATTTATTGATATTTTAACAATTTTTTTTTTTAGTATATAACACACAACTGCGAATGGTAAAATTTTGCAAAAAATAAAAATAAATGTCTTTACTTCGAGTCGAATGAATCATACTAAAGGGAAGTGTGGTGGTCTCGGTTAGATTCCCAAGCGAACGCGGTTCCTACGGGGGTGTGCGGATTGCTTGGGCGCGACGTACACGCGCGACTGATTATCGCCGGCTGCGATCGACTGGTAGTTACTTAGCACCTTTCCGATGCTCGGCCGATCGCTATCGGCGCCTGGGCCCGGCGGCCCCTCGCGCGCGCGCTTTCTCGTAAATTTATCGCACTCCGAGCCCAGATAACCCATCGGCGCGCGCGTAGGCGTTCGCGTTTTTCGGATTGATGGAGCCCCGACTCGACGGGCATCAATAAGGCCCTCCTTGCCTCCCGCGAGCGAGGCGCTCATTTTTAACGTGTTTATTGCGCCGTTTGAACTGCAGGCTTCGCGGGCGGTATATAATACTTCTTAATTGGATCTTTCCTTGGGTTCGCCTCGCGAGTCCAATTGTTTTGTCAAGGGATCCTTTTTAATTGGATTAAATATTATAAAAAATTATTTTATTTGAATTGCATAATAAAAATTTTATGTTCAATTTCATCTATATTTATATACGGCAATTCTATAAAATAAACACGTTCTTTCTTTTTTAATTATAATTTAAACCAAATTACAGTTTTTTTTTATATATATTTTAAATACTTGTATTCGTCGTGGGAGTCTTTAATGGCACACTAAGGCGGGTGCCGGAAAATAATTTGCGCAAAGTTCGCTCTCGCTCGTTCGGAGCGCGACGAGTAAAGCTCGGCGGCCGGGCGAGGCAAGGAGCTAGAGGGGAGGTCCAATTATTCGCGGGATTCGGTTACGAGATGGAGAAACTGCCGAGGTGCGCGGGGCAGGGAGAAGGGCCTCGGGAGAACAAAAAGGAGCGACTGCGCCCGGCATCGCCCTCGCCGCTCTGTCCGCGCTTCTTCGGCCCTCCTTCGCCCTCTTCTCTTTATCCGACCTTTTCGCGCTTTTTTGTTCCGACGCTGCTTCAACCTGCAACTCTTCCTCGCTCCTCTCTATTTGTCAGGCTTTGTATTGTTTTTTACGCGATCTCGTCGACCGATTCGCATATCTTGTAAGGGACTATGCTGATTTTTCTCTCTCTCTCTCTCAAATTATGCAGTTCTTTCGAAGAGATAACATTCGACCGAGTAATTACAATCAATTTTATATCAATTTTTCTTTTGCTTTCGTAATTTTAGGTATAGAACAATATAAAATCGTTAATATATAAATTCAATATTATCGTCAATACAATCTTAGTCATCTACCCTATTTTTTTTTGTACATAAACTTTTGTAAGGGACCGATAGTCCGTTCACTCCTAATAAATAAATAAAAAAATAAATAAATGAATTATATTACATTTTATACTACGTTCTATAGTCCGATTTTTGTTTTCTGCTTAAACTCGTAAGTTACAACGACCCCCGAAGTTGCTCGGACACAGAATAATGAAAGTATCCCAATCGATCGAGAACTCAATTACCCGCCGGCGACGTCTCATCATTCTGGGTAAATTCGTGCGTTTCCGCAGCCCCTGTACGCGCGTCTGCGGGGAACGACGGCGGTGCGGAGGCGAAGCGACGCGCAAGAGACGGACGAGAGTCGGAAGAGGCTGTAAGGTGACACCACGCGCGCCGCCCGTCAAGGCCTCCGAGATAATCGCATTCATAATTCGCGGCTTCGCGGAACGACGCCGGGGAGATAATAGAGCGGGACTTGTGTACATCGTGCGCTGCGACGCAGCAGCCACCCTGGAGGAGCTCGCCCGACGCAATCAATCGGCCGCGCCGAGGCTTTGAGGAACGACGAGCTATTTCTTTTTCGCTTCTAAGTTATCGGATGCCTCGGTGTTTTCTTGTAATTGAGTGGTATTACGAGGCGCTGGGGGTGAATGATAGTCATGGGGTTTGTTAAATGGGCGCGAACGAATGTAAGAATATTGTATTGAATATTGTATTATTGTAGGTGGATGACTGAAAATTTTTGTAGAATGTGCGTTATCGCATAGTGTATTAGTTTTTGTATTTTTTTTTCGCTGGAAGTAGAAGTGATATACGATTTTTTCGATAATTATAGTAATATAGCGTTGTATCAACTATACGTAAAGTGCGTTTTTGGCTGATTTTTAATATTGACGTGTAACATCATTTATCTTCGGAAACAGAATAAAACTGAACAAGATAAAGAATGTATCCATGTATAATTCAACTTAATTAACTGAATGTTTAGTTTGGTTTTCTACATAAAATAGTCTCCTACGCAATTTCTAATTCTATATACTCTTAATCTTGTCGCGTCGTTAAAGCTCGTTTGTTTCGCATTAATCACACCGTTTCCGTCGCTATCGACCGGCTAAAAATCTTAAAACACTTGTCCTTTAATTACTCCCATACTTTTTTTTCCATTTTTCTCCGACGGCGACAGCTAACAAGCCGAAGTAAAAGTCAACTTTTCCTTCTTAACGGCGCAGAAAAGCCGCGTATAATCCCGTCGCGTAAAAATCGCGCAATCCCCTCAGCGACAAATAGGCATCCACGCCTTTCAAAGTACTTACAGACTGCAGCTATACGAAATAGGCAAAAAGGCTATATCGCTCGGGGCTGGCCTAAGCGTGGCGAGCCGGCGGATTAGAGGTGGCTTTTCACCAGCCAGTAGGTAAGCGGTCCGCGCATTGTCGCTCGCGCATAATGCGCTTACGATTCAGCATACGCCGCCGAGAGAAGGATGACGAGAGAAGGAGAGAGAAACTCGGGTGTCGGGTTACGAGGAGCAAACTCCCCGTGCTGCTGCTGCCGCTGCTGCCGCGGGCGCAGCGATACGACCACCCGCCCCCTTTTCTCGCTCGCCGCGGCGACCGCTTTTCGCTTCCTGCGGACCCCTTGTCACTTACCTCGTCCGAGCTCGCCTCGGAGGGGCTGCGCGGCTCGTTACTGCAATTTCCGGCATTAAAGGTTTTTCGTCTGTTTTTTTTTTTAATGGAAACTTCTCGACTAGCTAAAATATAAAGATGATGCGCTGCTTTCCTTCGGCGCTTATTGTTTAAATTTTAAAACGATTGCTCTAAATATGAAAAAGTGAAAGACTTATCACACGTAACAAGCGTATATTCACTTATTCGAAGTGAATTTCACTTATCCATATTTATAGAGATCGTGAAGTCGAATACGAATCATTTCTAAATTACGCGGATAGGGTGAGTATATACGTACATAAAAAAAACGCGGTTCCAGAGAAGAGTACGATTGTATATTAAAAAGAGCGACGGTCGGCAAAACGCCGTCAGAAATGTGCATCAAACAGGCGGGCGATGCGGTGGACGAAAGTGAAAATATTTACAAATAATAAATACCGGGCCGAGCTAATCGCGCGCAATCGACACGTTTGCAGTGATAAGGGAGTATAAACGCTTACTTTACAGCGGCGCTTGATCTGCATAGCAGGCGTATCTCTTCCTGGAAGCGAGAGGAAGTTGGCTAGTCGAGAAAAATCAATTGAAAATAAACAGCCGATAAGAATTTTTCTCTCGCGACGTATGACCTAATAGACAGCGAGGCCTGCGCGACGCCCAGGCTTTAAATCTTAATCTGATTAGCCCCGAGTGATCATCGACTTCCTCTCCGTGAATGCGCTAAAGACTCGCATAAATTTACGCCGCGATCATTAGCGCGAGTAGCAGCAGCCTAAGTACCCAGATAAACGTTCGAGTATGAATTATGAGCGCCGTTTTCAATGCGCGATAATAAAACGACTGTAAAGCTCTAATTCACGTCTCCCGGTGCATTTAAAGCGTCATACTCCGTAATCGAGCCTCCACAGTCAATTAAGGCGCCGATCGGTTGTATAGTAACTCAAATTTTCCAGCCGCGCGTTCAATCGACCGGTGACCGATCGATCCGCGATTGTGTGCATTTATAAACACATCGACGCATGTAATTCGGCAGCGGGAAAAAAGCGGAGCAGACGAGGTTGTATAGGTATTATATAGGCTCGTCGGTCTTCGAGCGCGAGGAGGCGACTTGTTGATCGGAGGGAGGGAGAGCGGCCGCCCCTCGCCTCCTTATCGACGTGAATTAATCATCGCGTCCGTTTTACACGTACGCCGTTAGCGTGGCGCGGGGGCCCCCGGCCCCGCTCGGCAGGGACGGCGAACGCGCGGCGCAGTGATTTTCGAGCGAGGGATATTTATGGGCCGGCCGGCTGAAATTAATTTATGCAGCCGCATAGACTGCCACGTAATTTATTCGAGGTGCGCGCGATCAGTCACTCCCGGCGTTCCGTCTCTCGGGCCTCCCTCTCTCGAGCCTTCGCTTGCTCTGCCTGATCCCCACTCGGCCGGGCACCTTTTGTGCGATGTAAGGAAATCTCCGGGGCACCCGTTACACGCCGCGCGAGGCCGATCGAGAGCCTCTCGATCTTCGCGTGCCCGCGCGCGGGGAGATGCGATTGCTGACGCCGCGGATGGGGCTCCTCGGATTGGCGTTACAGTGCTACCGGCTTGTTTTCTTGTTCATTTTTTGGAACGAAGTTCCTTATGTCGCGTTACGGCGCAGGGGCTACACGAAGAAAAGTGTAATGCAACGGAAACCC
>JAWWEN010000038.1:6673855-6686778 GCA_035582955.1 Sycophila texana
AACATTGTGTTCGTCTTGATCATTTCTCTTCTTCCTAATCACTCTATCACGAACGTTCGAGCCTTCAATTTTACATTATTTAAATTTAATTTAAATTAAATTTAATTGTTTTTATTGATTTAACCAGTTTGCTCTTTCTTTAATAAATACACAGCTATAGTAATTTTTAATGCAAATTTTTTCTCCGTGTAAAAATTGCTATACTTTACGGAAAAGTTATCGTAGACTGTCATTCTGAAAAAAATTACCATCATACTGTACGGTAAAATTTACCAAAAGATTTTGTAAATTTTCATATTCATTAACTAAATTTTACTCTATAGTAATTTTTTCAGAAGATCAGTCTGCGAGTACTTTTCCCGATAGTACAATAATTTCTACTCCAACATTTCTCTGTGCGAACGTAAAGTTGAATTCGTGTGAAAAATTACTGTAATTAATTAAATTTCACTATAAAAATTATTGGGATAAAGGCCACTATTTAGTGACTAGTTGAGCTATTTTCACTAATTTCAGTGTACAGTTCTTCACTAATTCAAATTTAAAGGGTTCTGTGCCTTGTAACACGTACTTAAATTTCATTGGACGATACAGGATTAAACACTTTCAATACAATATGGCAAATAAACTCACCTGCGAGCTGTAGTACTGCATATAATCGAGTTGGCTCTTCTGCTGCGCGCAGCTCGACTGCGGCGGCAGAGTGGCGGTGGGATGGACGAGTCCGAGGTGATGCTGCAGCTGGTGGTGGAGGTTCCGCTTGTCGTCGACGCTGTCGCCGGTGGTGTCGTGGTGCTGGGGCGGCTGCTGCTGCTGCATGTGGTGGCTCGAGTGGCCACCGAGGCCCGCCGACGCGTGGCCCTGGTGGTACGCCGGATGCGGACTCGAGGGCACCTGCGTCGGCAGCTGGTACATACTCGAGGCCGGGACCACCGTCACGCCGGACTGCTGCTGGGCCTGCTGGTGGTCCACCAGCTGGTGCGACGCCGACGGCGTCGTCGCCGATGGCTGCTGCTGCTGGACCGCGCACGAGCTCGACTGCTGGGACTGCTGGCTCACCGAATGCCGCTTCGTCTCGTCGCCGCTCTCGTAGCTCGAGTCGCCCGGATCGTTGCTGTGACACTTGTCGCTCTTTTGCCCGCTGTAATCAGGAAAAAGAGAAATTTCGGCTTAGTTTAAAGTTTTGACGTTGACATTGCGGTGAAAATTTGGGTGCGCAGATCGCAGAGTATCATTGTCTTCTTACTCTCTAAATCTGAATTAGTGCACTGAGAAAAAAGTTTAGTGGTCACAACTAACCATTACTTGTTTAAACTAATATTCACTTGTTTCCACCAAATATTAGTGGATTACTGACCTTTTTTCCAGTGTGAAATTTCATGTATAAAGTGATGAATTGCCGCTTAAAAGTATCCCACTAATTGAACTAGCGGGATACTTTTCTCTAAGAAAATTAGACTATTCACATAAGATTAGTGAAATCGCTGAATTTTCACTAATTCAGATTTAGAGAATGCATAATAATTAATGAATTAATAAAAAAAAATAATAACAATTAATGAGAATTTTTATAGATAAGGTATAAGTGATAACTCACTATAAAGTAAATAGAATGAATAAGAAACTAATGATATATACGGTTAATGAAAATGTATAAAATTATATACAATTTATTTTTGAGGATATTTAATTATATTGAAAAATTCTGTTTAATGGTAATTTAAAAAAGAATACGCTACTATGTTTTTATAATTACAAAATGATGTTAAGATTTTACTTTTACGAACATTTTTATTGGGCTGATAGATCATGAAAGTTTTATTACAAAAGTTATATTCTTTATCTTCTTTATCGTTCGTTATCGAGAGATTACGTAGGGATTGCTCCCCTATACTACTGCACGTAAAATTAGCACACGTAGCTAATTTAATTTGTAAGAATTTTAAAAAATCACACATGCTGCACTTACACAACTATAAATAAACGGTAAGTTTCAGACCGCATACAAATTTGTATTCAATAATGGTAATAGACTTTTCGTGTAAAGTTTTATGACCAAAATAATTGCATTCCTTGCCGAGGAACTTACATATTCACGGTCTTAAATAATAAATACCATAAATCACTCAAAATTATCATATCAATTTAGTATTAAACTATGTACAAAAATATACGAGTCAATATACTCACATGCATATGCACACAAAGTAAAGAAAAATTCGAAATTCCAGAATTTCAATAGAACGATGCAGTACGAAACTACCAACGCATCGCGCTTACGGCGAGCGAGCAAATCGGCATATCGAGGAGACACGCGAGATCGCCGGCGTCGCGGCTAATTAATTGACGCGAGCGTCGGCTAGGTCGGCCCGTCCGCGCTCGCGCGAGAGAAACGGCCAGACAGCGAGGGAGCTAATAAAGCGCCCGACACTGCGCTCGACGAGCGGACTGTACAGGCGCGCAGTCGTATAACCGCGGCACGCCGCGTAAACTCAATTTAGTGGACCTCCGGGGCGTCGGAGTCGCTCGCTCCCCGGCGATCGTGAGATCTACTGTCGCGTTGGGGGGACACCTGCGTGCGTGTACGACGTAATCGCGCTCCGTGTCCTCCCCACGGACTCGACTCCGGGATACACCGAACGGGACTGGTTTTCCTCCGAGTTGAGAAATGTCGATCGCGCGCCGAAATGCCGAACCTTTTTCGTTCGTTTCTATACCTCTTTTTTTTCTTTTCTTTTCTTATCGCGTCGAGGTTTTTTTTTTTTTTGTTTTTTCTTCTTTTTTTTTTTATTTTTAAAGGGCTTGATTTTTCGCGGAAACGATTGTTTGCGCTGAGTTTTAAAGGTGCGTTTGGTATAAGCGAGGTGGACTATCAATTTAGGTGTGTAGTTTAAGGGGACAGGGAGGGCTTAAATTTTGTCTTTGGCCAATCTTTAAACGCTTGTCTGACAAGCCGTTTAGTCCCGCGATAACTCGAGCCTCCCCGTGCATGTCGCCGTCGCGCAACCGGTCCTTCCTCGATTCCTTTGGACAAAATAAAAGGAGCGCGCGAGAGGAGAGTGTCGACAATAAGTCCGTCGCTTCCGAATCTTATCGAAAATACACTCGTTTTGCACGTGTCCCCGCGGTGAGAAAAAAGATTTCAGATAGCCGTAAATCAAAATCGACCATTCTCTTTGATTTTCATATATAAATAGTCACCGAAATTTTTTTTTAATTCGAAAACTGACTCATTTCTACCCTCTTCAGTTGAATTAATGAAAATTTATCCTAAAATTAGTGGAAATAGACCCATTATAATCACTAAAGCTGACGATCTTCCCATTAATTTTTAATAAAATTCCGTTAACTGGAGTAGTTTTTTTTTTTTATACTAATTCAAGTTTAGATAGGAAGATAAATATGTCAACTTACGGATGACTTTATAAATTACATTTACTTTTTCAATGAAATTTAAAAAATAAATAAGTCAATCTACATTTAATTATCTTGTTGTACAAACCGTCGATCTCCTTTACGATCCAATAGAATAAGTTTACGACTAGTAGGACACGATCTCAAATTCTCATTGCCCAAATTAAGTGGACACAAAAAAAAAAAAGACATTTTCAAACACTTGACTCGCAATTCGAAAGATCCCCTGAAAACCAGGCCAGAGAGGCGAACAAAGTCCGGTTGTACCGAGCAGATCGCGGCGACACAATAGGCCCACGGTGCGGAGAGTACCGTGAGCTTTCCCGGGCGCCTATAAATCGTGTTCGGCTGAGTAAACAAATAAAAGCGCATAGCCGAGGCGCCCCCTCGTCTCCGCCAGCTCGCGTTCCCCTATATACCGCCCGGCCGGCGAAGAGTTATTTCCGCGAGACGCGCACCGCCGCCGCCCCCTCGCCACCGTCTTATATATACTCGCGCGACCTATAAACCGCGAGCACGTGCTCCGGCCTTAAAGACACGCCGCGGAGACAACGGCGACACGATAATGCTCCAAGCCGGCGCTTCTTTTATTTTCCCCTCCATCTCCAGGCGTGCCCTTATGTACCGATCCCGAGATTTACTTCCGTGAGGCTGATTTACGCGAGCTTTTCCGCCTGATTTATCTCGCTTCGGGCGCTAAACTTCACCTTTCATTTGTATCACTCATACTATTTTTCTCGACGCCCGATGTTGCTGCAATGCACCGGTGTGAATCACTTTTATGGGGACGGACGAGTGCTGCGGGGATTCGAGGATATATATATTTTTTTTATATAGTTTGAACCGAAGCGCTTTTATGTAAACTTAACCGTAAGGTGCATAATCGCGAGTGTACTTATAATAAAATCAGCAGGATTGACCCTGTAGCGAGTTTTTTTTTTACACCGAACTGAATTTATTTTAAGAGACGACGCTTACGCGCGCGAATCCTGCGTAAAAAAAGGTGGGAAATAAGTGACGAGGGCCGGCCGATCGTAAAGCATGGCAGCGAGCGAGCAATTTGCGGGAACAAACGAGCGATTCATTAGCGACATGCTAACAAGACGGGAGGAGGAGAGGAGACGTCGAACTGGTCCGCGAGTCGATTAGCATAATTCCTAATTTAATTTCTCGATAAATTCAAAAGGGGGCTCTCTCGGGATGCTATCGCGCCCGCTGTATTCCGCTAATTCGCATCTAAGTTTATCGCCGGCGATAAGATCGCGGGGACGCCGAAAATTCCCCGCGCGCGCGCGACACTCGTAAAAGCGCGCTCCTCCGCTCGGGGAGATCTCCGCTCGCACGCGCTAATTGTTTATGCGCTTTAATCGCGGTCAATCTTTAATCCGCGTGGAGAGCATCCGAGAGATCGGAACGCGCAGCGAGCAATCGAGATCGTCGATCGGTTTTTGGAACACTTTTTTATTTTCATAATTGATTTGTTTACCGATTTTTTTAGTACGAGTGTTTTAAAGGATGAATAAAAAATGCGGGACGGGTTTACGCGGATTATTTATCTGTTATCCATATTCATTGCAGTGCTATAAAACTCCGTTCAATTCAAAGGGATAATTATTTTTGGGTTTGTATAAGGGAATGGTTTGAAATTGAACGTAATTGTATAATTGTACTAATTATTCTGTATGAAGATAAGAGAACAGAAAATAAATTTTTTATGTATAAAATCTTGTTGAAAGATACAAGACCCAACATTTTTAATCGTATGTATTTATATATACAGATTGCATTTGATAAACATAAAAATGTACCGATTAAATGCAAATTTTTAAATGTAGCTAATTATTTGAACGGGTTAATGAACTTCGGAGTTACTGTACAAAAGTTACGACATGCTACTTGAAGTAGCTATAAGGTAAACGACGTTTAATCCAGGATTGGATCGGAGTAAGTTTCAGAGATCGGAGGTGAGCGTATATCCGTTCGTCCTCGGGGCGTCGGATCGGAGGCGAAAATTAAATGGCACATAAGCGCCGTCTGTAGATCGCCGTAAATAATAGCCGATGAGTCACACAAATCCAAATCAAAGTAACGCTTCGCTCGTGTCGTCCGGCTCGCGCGCGCTCCTCTCTCTCTCCCTCTTCCTCTTTCTCTCTCTCACGGGCGCGCGCGAGCCTAGAAAATTTACTGCCTGATCGCCGGCAGATAAGGCATACCTGGGAGACACCTCTTTCGGTTTATAGGCCCGGAATATATGCAGCGGGTGGCCCCATCGACGACGACGACGACGACGTCGAGCGCGACGAGGACGACACACCGGGAGAAAAAAAAAAGGAGCCGAGGAAAATATCGCTCCTCTCGCGTCGTTTCTCTCTCTTTCTCATTTTATCCCGCCTCGACCTCCTCCTCCCCCCCGAGGCGTTGCGTGAAGACCGGTAAAAATTTGTATTTTGGGAAAAGATAATGCCGCTGAGATAAAACCCCCGCGCGGTTATATATACGGACGCTGGGAAAACCCACGGGTGTGCGCCAGTGTGAGTGTATGTGTGTGTGTGTGTGTGTGTGTGCGTGAGCTTTTCGTCTTCTCTTTTTTTTATTCCCCTCATCCCCTTTCCCTCGGGTCTCCGCAGCGTCGTTTTATTCGCGTTTGCTTTTGGCGCGCGAGTTGACGCGATTGCTGCCCGGATAAGCTTTTTATTTTACAATAAATTTTCAATTATGGGACCTTTTTTCGTTACTTAGAAGCGCGCACTTTTATGATTGGATTCCTGGAGAAACGGTGGTCTATCGCACCAAGGCGTGCAATTAAATCGATGTCTTTTTTGCTGTGTCCTGTTAGTGATTTTCTCATAAGGAGATATGCCGATAAAACTATATAAAAAAAGAAAAAGAAAAAGATTTAGTAATTTTAATATATTTTTCAAATTTAAGTCTATACATCGCGGTCTAATTGAAGCCGACAGTGATCGTCGCAGTAAAAGATTTTTATTCTCCCGATCGAATGAAATGGCAATAAAAATACCTGAATTTCTAAAAAAAAAAACTTTATGTGAAATCCTTTCAGCGTGATATTCTCAAGCGTATCTTCGCAGACATATCGAAAATTTTGTTTATTAAATTATGTCTAGACCATGCAGTGGCAGCTCGAATTATCGCCACCGCGGTGAAACAATGACGCACGGCCCGATAAATCAACTGCTTTGCGACTGCTCGGTCGATTGAGCCGCCGGCGCGACCGCCCGAATTTTCGGGGGCATAAATGCTATTTATCGGCTCTCGTTGCGCTGCTCGACGCGGTGACGGCGCGAGCAGGAAAAAAGAAGGACGGCCGCCAAGGCGAGAGCATCGTGGGCCTATTCTCGACCTCACCGTCCGATTCTGCATCCTGGGGACGCAAAGACGGACAATATTATTAGCCGCGGGCGAGCGACTATTTGTCACGCGGTCCGCGAGACATTGTCATCGCTCTTTTTCGCCCGTCGTTTTCGGCGCGCTGCGCACACAGGCCCTGGCTCTGTGATTAACGGAGCGCGATGGAGCGGTGGCTCGAGCGTGAGAATCCGGGGATTATTAATCGCCCGCGAATGTCGCAAATACCTTTTGTACTTCGCCGCGCGTCCGTTCAAGTCTGCTTACTTCGTATAAATTTCGCTGATTTACGGCGTGCTTTCGTCTACAGAGTATACTATCGTTTTTGTCTTATCGTTGCGTATAGGGAGTAAAAGTTATAGTACTAAATATAAAATTAAATTTTTACGTCGTAAAGATCAAACGGGTTTATCTATCTAAATAGGGTAAGATTAATATAAGTGAAATTTACTTCGAATAAATAATTATACACTTATTTCATGTGATATGTTTTCCATTTATTCTATATGTGGAAGACTTATCACGTGGAATAAATGTATATTCACTTATTCATATTTAGAGCGTACGATTTTGTATTTACTGTAGGATATTAAAATTTCTTACGTAAATTTGAAAAGAAAAAAATGAAATTTCAAGTGAATTCGATGTAATCGGGCAACCTGCATACACGTATTCTGTGGTTCGATTCATAAATCAGCTTTGAGCGCAAGGAGCACGCACGTGTCCTTTGTTCACCGGTCTTGCATTTTTTTCGTGCACCCGGCAGGTGATATTCCGGGAGAAAAAAGCGCAACGGCAGCTGATTCCATAAGCCGATAGGAAAATTACTCCCGCGGCCCTCTCGAAATAATGGAAAAGCCCGGGTCGTGTGCACACACTCGGTCCCGCTGTTTATACAAACTCTCGCTTGCCTCCTGCGGCGCGTGCGCTACTCCATGCAGGTCGGAGTGATGAATCCGGACGGCGGCGGAGGTGGTCGGCAACCGGACGATCCCCACGATGACGACACCGATTTTTCTCGACGGAGGAAATTGAAAATTTGGTCGGAGCTTGTTTACACCTTCTCGCTATTTTTTTTGTTTCGACCACTGGTATATATATATATTTATAATGTAATGGTGTTTGGAAAGATCGGAGCGTTTTGATTTATGGTCTTGGGAGCCATTGTTTCTTTTAAACGATTATATAAGTGATTTTTAAAACATCTAACGTTTTATCTTTCTACTTTTAATCAGAAGAAACTGCTTAATTAATTAATTATGTCTGTAGCCTACGATTTCGCATAAATTATAGATATTGCAGTAAAAAATTAGGGATTTAAAGGCACGACAGCCGATTAACAAATGCGATGGTTTTGCGATTCGTGAAAGTGAGGCCGACCTATGTATTTGCGTCGGCACGAAACGGCACGTCTCGAGCACCTCGTTGTCAGTCATCCGTCCGTTTGGCTGCTTGACAGGACACCTCTCGGGCGCGAAACAATTATTCCTGGCCCGCGCCTGTCTGACAAGTTGCTAAGATCCCTTCCGAATGTAAAGATTCTTTCTCTCTTAAAATAATGGACGTTTCATAACAAATTCCCCCGAGATGTCGAAATCGCAATACCCTCGGACCTACTTTGCCAATTCCAATGTTCAGCGACATTCAGAAAACGAAATTCTATCGTTTCTTGCGTATATATTTACAGCAGTAGTGCTCTTGTTCTGAAAAATAAAGCGAGTTTTCACTGTTGAAATGACGACGTCGACCGGTTCTCAAGATTTCCGCTTTACTTACTTCGAAATATATCGAAATATATATTATTCTAATTGATTTGTTCCATAAAGTTATTAAGGCTAAAATTAAAATACTTATCAGAGGCGACCCTAATGACACATTCGTGTTGACGCACCAACACCTGCGTCAAGGAAAGAAAGTCAAGAGCACCTATTCGTGAATAAGGCGAGGAAGATCGAGAGAAAAAGGATCGAGGGAGACAGAGAGATCCACGTAGATCCGAGAGATAATTCATAATCCGCTTCCCGTGGAAAGGCAAACGCCACCCCGGGCGAATATTATAGCAGCGCCGGGCGGAGCGCTACTTAACCGCGGATTAAGAGGTAAATTTGACAAGTCGGCGAAAAGGCCGCGCGGCCCTTATATATATCTCGGCAAAATATCCGGACGTATGCAACGAGGCGCGCGCATCACAATAAAAATACACGAATGCTCGCGAGCAAATGTGATTCGGACAAAACGCGAGCGTCTCGAGCCACGCGTGTCCCGGAGTCTCGCCTAAAACGCTTTCGGTGTTCCGACGTCTATACTGATCCGGATTACGAGCGAAGCCGCTGTTACGGTAGTAGTTTTTTAAGGTGGATTTTGGATGGACTCTATAAGGACTTCACTATGTTGAACGAGCCTGAACTTCCATCGTTAGCTGCGGATTCAAGGAAAGAAATATTTGCTTGATTCTTTTGTAGGTAAACAAATTTTTTGAGCGAGATTTAATTAAATCCTTTGCAACATTATTTCTATAAAACTAGTATAGTAACACTAATATTTTGTGTTGTTCAGTAATTAAATTTTTAAAAGCATTTATATTAAAAGGTAGTATTTTCATCATAACTATTTTTATTACTGAGAACTACGACAGATATTAATGATACTTATAGTACTGTAATCTTTCACGTAAGAAACTATTTTTGCGTGAAATATTAGAATACTTTTATCAGTTCAATAAACACGCATGCCGTATATATATTCATGTCTATATATGTATATACTCCAGGAAAAAAACGCAGAGAAAATAGTTTTCCGAGTATCGATGATCCGGACGACTTATCTCCCTTCTATACCTGGGCGCGAGGCGGCGCACGACAGCCGATTATCGAATTTGTTTTGCCGGTTAAGGGATTTCGCTCGCGCCGAGAAAGGGACGAGCGGCGCGCACATAATGCGCGGAGGAAAAAAGGCAAGCGGAGCCACCCACGGCGAGAGGAACTCTCTTTCTCTCTCTCTCGCTCTATACTCAAAATCCTCTCTCCGCACCGGCGTCGTGGCTCCTCTCTCGTCCTCGCGCTCCTTTTTTTTTCTTCCCTCGGCCGTGATGGCTCGGTCGGCGCCCCGACGCTCGGCCATTGGAAAACCGTGGCTCAAAAATCGATCGCCAAGCCGCCGCTCGAGCGGAAAAACGTAGTGGCGCGTGCACGCGGGCCTTTTATAATCGCAATAATGGCCTGGGAAACCTTTCGTAATTAAATACCTATGTATTTCCATTTTATTGCAGGTTCTGTGGGCTCATTGTGGAGAATTCGTGTTCGCTCTTTATGTCAGAAATCTTGCGGTGGATACGTTGTTTAGGGAGCCTCTTCTCTCTTTTCTTTTCTTTTTTTTTTATTCTTGGGCACAAAAGGAGCAACACTCAAGTGTGGGTGTTAGAAGATCAATGCCTTTACAAACTTTCATTTTCTTATCTAATTTTAGTCTTAATAATCTTTATCTTGCATTTGCAGATTTTAATTTCAAATTCTATAAAATAAAATAAATGGGATCAAATTTATTTATAAGTACATATTAATCTATAACAGCGCCATTTTTTGCGACAATTAAAAAAAAAAAGATCTGATCAGGTAAATATAATAAGCGGTAAATAACGTAATCTCACAAATAGGTTACGACTCATGAATTTTCACCTAACGATTTATCTACGGCCGACGTCGCCGCAAAGCGAGCATAAATGCATCGTGAAAAATGCAATTAAATCATCGCTCCGCGATCATCCTGAGCCCGTAAACGGGCAAGCAGCAGCAGTGGCAAGTAGCCGGTCCGGTTCCGCGCTTCGCAACTAATATATGGTGGAAACTCGCCGAGTGGTGCGCACTTCTACTATACTCAGGGGGGAGGTGCGCGACTCTTGATAGCGAGCGAGATTCGCAGCGCGCATGCACAAGCGCGCGTCATCGTGGTCTTCCCGTATTTACATAAGCCCCGTCCGAGCGGTAACTCGACACCGCTTAGATATCTGCGTATGTGCCTAGATGTGCGCGCGATGTGTTTGCAAGCTCCTCTCTCGCTTCCCCGTGGTGACGTCCCGTTGCCATCAAGGACGAACTTTCGACGTTATATTGTTCTCCAGCTAAGCGCACTCCACTAAGCAGATCATTTATTTCGCCCGCGGTGCAAGTGGATAATTAATTAATCACCGAATTCGAAAGGAATTTCAATTTTCTTTTCTAACGACATGAAGTTACTGTCTTCTTTTTTTCTCATTTAATTGTTAGAATAATTTTTAAATTGTTTTGATGTGTCTTCGTTTTTTGGAAGACGTTTTTTTAAATCTTAATTTACGTGGGAACCAATAAATTAAGAAAAAAAGGTAGAATGCGTATTTTGCTCTAATTTTCTACGTATAAAGTTAATTTTTACAACTCGGAATTTTTTATACAAAAAAAAAAAATTCTCTTCTAAAAATTGCAACAATCAATTGTAACGATGTCATAAGCTGATGGGTATTATTGGAAAAAATTTCAATAATTTGTTGTAATATTTATAATTTGTTAGAGTGTACAGTAAATTTTGAAAGAAACTATAGTAAATCAAATAAAACAAATCATAATTAAAACAAATCATAGTAAATTTTACAAGAAACTATTGCAATTTTTCAAATAATGCCAGTCTGTGCATTCGAATTGCCTCATGCAATTTTTAGTAAATCTTTTCTCTCCGTGTATAGAGACCTTTTAGAACCATCCACCACTACATTCCCTTATCGAAATGAAAATCTACATCGCGCTCAGTTAAATTATTTCAAACTGTCAATATATATAGTAATCATTCATAAAAAAAAGCTGCAAAAGAGCAGCACGATGAAGAAAAATTTAGCAGCATCGATCAGCTGGGCCTTCCGCGAAACGTCGGTTCATCGGTCGAGCCCGGCTGCGGGGCGCACTTGGACGATTTCCCGTCGATCGATTTTTCGCTCTCCCCCGCGTGTGTGCGCGCCTCGCGCATCCGTCAAACATACATGAGTCATGCGCTCTCGGCTCGCCGGCATTGCGCAACCGCGGGCGAGCCAACGCGCACACCCGCGAGACGAAAGACTAGAAGTGCTCGCCGATCGCTTCTCTCTTTCCCTCGGACGCAGAACTTTTTAGCCGGCGATGTTAATGAGAGGCGCTGCCAGGAGGAGGATCCGCGAAAAACGAGGCTGGCCGGCCGGGCGAAATTGCCGCGCCAGACAACCTCAGAGACGTCTAATTGCCGCTGATATTAATGGCTCTATTATGTAACCCGAACTGAAGCGAGCGACGCGCGGCGCTCCATGTCGAGTTAAAAGTGCTAAAGTAAGTCTGAGAGGCTCGTTATGCTGCCGCGTCTTCAAGTTCCGCTTTGAAAACAATCGCGTGCGTGAGAGGCTGAAATCACGCGCGAACGTGGGCGCGAGCTAAGTTATTTGCGCTTGCTTGCATTGCAACCTACTCCCTCCCTCGGCCTGTGCATTTTATGTGGGGCAGACGCAGCCGTCTTATGTCTGTTTTTGCGACAATATGGCATTTCATTGGATCGGGGAGTTGCGATTATGCCAGTTTCTTTCGAGAGATTGATTTCATTGGCAGTGCGCGCTTCACTCGGTCCAGACACAACACACTCTTCGACGCTATAACGAAAACAGCCGCGACAATGGCGAGCTTGACTGAAAAACTAATTTACAAGGCGATGCGCATTTATTGTTAAATTAAATTACCCCGTGGATTAGAGTACACATCATGCGCGAAAAATTTGCGAGACAACTGTACAAGAAAAACTATGATATATAGTAGAGAAGACAATGAAATATATCTCCTGTATCACTTTATATTTTATAAATACGAGCAATTCCAACGCGTTCCGCAGACACATTTTTTTATTTCGTCTTTTTGAGCTTAGATTTAGATTAATTTTCAAATTTAGCGCCATTTAACAGGATATGCGTTTTAAAACGCTTTACAACATCCAGCCATCACTTTTTAAGAGAGGATTTACAATAAATGTTTTGAATAAGAAGTAAATTCTATATTTTTCAAAATAGTTGCTATCTAGAAAGGATTCTACACTGAGAAAAAAATATAGTAACAGTTACTAGAAAGTTACTAGATTTTCTAGTAACATATGGCGCACACTAG
>JAWWEN010000038.1:6686878-6701549 GCA_035582955.1 Sycophila texana
ATTCTGGTAAAATTAACTATATTCCGGTTTACTAGGGTGTATAGTTAAATTTACTTTTGACTTTTTTCTCAGTGTACGAATAAAATAAAGAGACGCATCACGAAAAAAATGTCGAAAAATCTCCGCAAGGCAGTAAAGGCGAGGGTCTCGTGGAAGCACGCGAAGTCTTAAAAGGGCCGCGGGGAGGGAGAGATCTGGTCGTCCGAAAAAAGCGAGCGCGAGACATTATTAAGAGCTCGAGAGAGAGCCGCTCGCGTTTATTCGTCGGCCGCGCACACGCAGCTCAGAGTCCCGAGGATAGTAGGCGGGGGCAACCGCACACGTACGCGCCGCCGCCTGCGTTCTGAGAACGAGCGCATGAATGAAAAGACCCCTCTGTCGCCCCCTCCCCTTACACCCCCTCGTCCTCCTCTCCCGCGGCGGAGAGGAGAGGATTGTTCCTCCTTCCTCGTTTTTTACGGCGCGCGGGCCCTCCCGAGGATCTTTGTCGGGAGAATGGCACTGATTGTGCGCGGCTGAGGGAAGAAAAAAACGCGCGCGAGAGAGAGAGAGAGGCGGACTCGCCGCGGTAGCAAGTACGTGCGGGGCCATGTGCGCCCTCCGACAACCTGTCAAGATTTGACAGGATCTCTCTCCTTCTCTCTCTTTTTCTTCAGCGAGGGGAAGAAGACTGAAAAAGGGGGCCTTCTTCGTTGCGTCGACCAGCGCGTTTTTGCGCTTGTTGGATGTATGTATAATGACGGCCGAAAATGGCCGGGTTGAGAGCGAGAACTTCGCGGCATGGCCGTGTATATGATTGCTCATGTGGGTCTCTTTTAACGACCTACTTTTCAAGGTATTGTTCCGCGAGGATTGTTTGAAGATGAAGCCAATGACGTTGTTAATATTTTTTTTATTCGCGAAACGGAGGATGAATGGTAGAGGAAGTTATGGGTGTATATACGAGGAAGGGATAATCGTATATATAATAATGGAAAATTGTAAAATTTTTTTCTTAGCTGTGTAATAGACCTACGTATTTTTCTGTAATAACAGATATACAAGAATTTTTTTAAAAATTATAAAAAATAAACGAATGTTCGATTATTTGATATTTCGAAGCTAAGCTGAAATGCGCAGCTGCAGTTCAATGCAATCACGATAGATTTCTATCGAACGCCCAATTAACGTCGCGTAACGCTCGGCTCCGGCTATTGTCCTCGTACTTCCGTTTCTTCTACTATTTATTCTTTTTTTTTTAACGTATATCCGTAGTTTTAAAACCACTTTGAATTAGTGATTTTCTACAGAAACTATACGTAAAATCCAACTATCGACAATTTAAAAAAATTTAGTTCATCTATAATGAAAGTCATTATATAAATAAAAAACACAATATCGTTTCTTTTATAAATCTTTTCATGTCTTGTATTGAAAGAAACATACACAATAAAATATTAATTTATAAACCAAAAAGATGAGAATAGGTATATTATCCGTATTTCAAACAAGAAATAATAGCGAAGTCACACTACCCCATTCGAACAGTTTCACACTACCTATAATTACTGAATCTCTTTTAACAAGCGAAAAACGTCAAAACAAGCAAAGAAAAAAGCAATCGAGAATCGGAACGAGCACAGAGAGCAGGCCCCAGTCCGCGCGACAGAAGTAGGCTGGCCGCCATCGAGGTTTGGCTCGCTAATGCAGACGTTACGATTGTGTCGCGCTGGTGGGGGAAGCGCCACCCTTCGGCTCTCTCGAGGGTCTCCTCGGGCCATCCCAGAGAGTCAATATTGGCTCAGCCATCCCCCTCGCGTCAACCCCTCGGTCGGGCGTTTCCGCCCTTCGGCAGCTGCCGTCGCCCCACGATTCGCCCAAAAAGCCCCGTTTTCCCCTTAGACATGCGCGCGCCATCTTTTCCTCTCGCTCTCTCTTTCTCTATTATCCCTTGCCCCCGATCCCTCTTCTTCCACGCTCTCGCGGAAGCACACGTGGACGCAAACACTGCTCCTCTCTTAGTTCCGTTTATTTTTGGTTGCGAGCCGAAAACGCCCCCTTTATACTGATAACAGACGATCCGTTCATAATGACGCTTTTTTATTACTTCTGGCAGCGAATAAAATTCTCTCGATGAATTTAAAAATACATTTAAAAATGAGAAAGGGAAAAAATAATTAGATTAAAAAATATCGTTATAATAAATTCTACAATGAAATTTCATCAGTAACTCTTCAAGCCAATACACAGTAATATAATATTTTAAATGAACTGTATAATCATCATTATAGAGATAAATTTTCGTTGAATGATCAGACAAAAATAAATGCAACGCACGTGGCGCGTGTAATAAGATATATAAGAAATAAATAAGACGCAGTCGTTCATATAGCTGTATCTAGTGTATCATTATAAATTATCCAAATAAACCTACGCGTATCTTTTGTCGCGACAATCGGCTTGGGCCTCTCGTTTGATAAGAAAAAGCTTCTCCGTTCGCAGAATACATCAAACGCACGAGGCGCTTCGCACGTGGTGCTGGCCGCTCCGATAAGGATTGTTCAATAAACACGCAGAAGCATCGCGCGAAACCTTTCGTGGTACCCGGTAATTTACTTCTCGCTCGGCTCGATAACAAAAAGGAACGGCGTAAAAAAGATGAAGGATCGGGCGGGGCCTCACGCAGCTTCTAGGAGCCGCGGCTTATCAGCGGCGAGAAACGCAAGCTTGAGTTATTGCGCACGCGTATTTTTATCTGACGTCATCGCGGATGTTTTTTATTCAGCGGAAGAAAGTCGTATGGTCATCTATGGATATTTAATTCGTGTCTAGAATGATGTTTAGATGATACGAGGCAACAAAAAATCGGCGTCTTTTCTATTCGTGTCGTAAAAACTCATGGCAGTTCTATTGGTTTATTAATTAATTGTATAAAAGGTTACGACTTTCTAATGATATGTCTTTTAAGTTTTGTAATTGTCTACAAAATTTATAAAGTTCAATCACATTGAAATCGAAAATATTAGCGTCTGATAAGTACAAAAAAATTGATTTAGCAAATAAAATCATCAAGTACAGCTGCTCTGCAGGCGGATAGTCCAAGTTGACGTTTCGAGGTCCTGCGGCTCGTTCGAGTACACAGAGAAAGAAAGAGAGAGAAAAATCATGTGCGCGCCTGCAGAGGAAGGAAAAGCCGCCTGCACCCCTCGGAAAGTTCGTGGGTAGGTACATTAGCAATGTTTTGTTTGCATAAAGGGGGAGTGAGACAGAGGGAAAAAGAGGAAGAAAGCAGAGCCATTACTGCAGGCTCCCGCGCTAAAACCCCACGGCACTCACTCACCGACACTGACTTTTTGCCTCGGACTACTTAGTCCGAAGTTGGTTCCGTAATGGATTGCACTATAGTCACGAGGAGGGAAAAGGCACCCCCGTTTAGCCTTCGGAAAAGTCGTATTTTTGGATCTACTGTGCCTACGAGAGAGGAAAAAGCTACGCAAACTTTAATTATCCACGGAAAATGAACACTTAAGTATAGCCTAGATGAAGGCAATCACAATATTTTGAGAGTTCATTTTTATTTTTTAGTACACATTTATATTTTGGACGGTTAACGATAAGCTGCAATAAAATACAATATACCAGTATTAATTGATCAGTACAAATTAACTTTAATTGTCAATAATGATTTACGCAACCGTTTCTTATATAATAAAATGAGTTAGATGACAGAAAGATTTTTTTTTCTCCAGAAGATTGAAGCGTCATAAAAAGAAGAAAATGTAAATATTAGTTTAAGATTATAAGGAGCTCAATTTCGCTTGATGAATCATCAAGCCAAGAAGCTTAAATTACATAATTCCTGTCCTCTATTAGAATTTGCCTTCTAATTACGCTAAAATCCGTAAAAAAAAACTATAAAAGATGATGATGGAAAAGTGCACGTCGAACATTTCTGCTTACGGCAAATACTAATTCCAGCGTACGCAGAAGCAAGAAAAAGTCGCGACAGCATCGATTTCGCCGGCGAGACGCCGATAAGAAAGATGCTGAAGAGGTGAGGCGCGCTGGCGCCGCTGAACCTCTTCTTTTACCCTATCTCCCATTACCGTCGCGCAGTAGGTAAACAAGCCCCGCGCAGAATCGTCGCCCTGAGCTCGGGATATTAAATGTACGCGCACGCGCCCGCGGAAAAACGATGACTGGCGAACGTGACTTCCATGTACCTCCTACTGATGATGCAAAACAAATAAGACCCCTTGTTTTACTTTGCAAATTTAAAGGCCGATTTAATACCGTTTTACGCACTACGAAAGGCAATCGTTTCAATCCCTGTAATATGTTCCTTATTATTCCATAAATAGAAAAATAAAGAGCGGCAAAAGTTCTATTTATATAATGTGTATAAAATATCTGATTCGTAAAAAAAAAAAAAATTTTAAATCAGCAAAGTGTTTAGTAAATAAAAAAGCGAGGACGCGAGCCGCGTGATGATTTAAAGTGAGCATCAGCAAGAGCGGAGAATGCGCCTAATCGACAAGCCTCGGAGGGCGCGCGCGCGATAAACGTGCCGCGGGGACTCGTTTTTTTTTTGTCGTTCGAGCGAGAGCATATGCTCGTTCTCTCCAGGCCCTCGGGCTCTCTTTTTTACACTTAACGAAAAACGCCCACCTCGACGCCCCCGTCCCCTGGGGCACACTTCTTCGCGATCCATAGTAACGTGCCGAGCTTCCTGTCACACACTGAGAAAAAAGAATTGTAAAAATTGGACACAAACTGGACTTTCAGATAAATATGTACAGGATTATTTCCAATACTATGCAGTAACATTTACTATATTTATGGCAAATTTTACAGTAGAGTTATAAGGTAATTTTTATCTGAGAGGCCAGTATGTGGTTCCCATATAGATAGTAATTTTTTAAATATTTTTTTCTCAGAAAACTGATCGCGTTCTCTATTTATATATTTATTACAGGAGCTTCTAATTCGTTTTGACGAGAACGTAACGAGCTCGTCGTTGTAGAAATACAAAAAGCTCGATTTGTGCGGCTTCACACTTGGCATCGTAATAATCAAAATCAACGTGGAAAAATTTCATTTGAATGGTAACAATATCGGACGTGTGTGCGCGCCTGAATGCAATTGAGAGTTTAATATTTTACTGTATGTTTGGTAGGTCTCACCTTTTTTTTGTAGGATTTCCTGTAATTAATATTCAATCCCCCCCTTAATCGATCGACAGCAGTCTACACCCCTCGGCTTTCACGTGGTCAACCGTCGTATGTCTATATATACTTTTTTTCTACCTGCTCACTCTTCAATTGCCAGTCTTCATTTAATGTATCAAAAGTCGCCGGTACAAAATTACTTTATTTCTTCAGATCATTACAAATATCTTGTTCTAAGTATCACACGTAGAATATCAACGACAAATAATTTCACAATACAAATAAAAACAGTACAAAAAAATTTATTCAAATACTGTTTCCCAAGAGAATAATTATAATTAATGAAAAATAATAATAATTCGTTATAAGAATAAACAATCAAACGCAAGCTTGTCCGCGAAAAGCTGCAACTCGCGCGGTGAAGGGGGTAGGAAGAAAAAATATAAAGAGGAGCGAAAGGAGGCGAGGACACGGTCTTGTGCGCCTTCGACTCCGGTGTCTATGGGAATACACACAGAAGCCATAAAGAAATTCGATCCGCGTACCCTGTGGAGTCGCGCTCGCCCGCCGCGGTGGTGCTTCCCACTTCCTTCCCGGCCGCGTGCGCGACGTTCGCCCGCGAGCTGCTGAGATCACCGCGGGGGATGCGCCCGTCCGGTCAATGTCGGTGCGGCTCCCTGTCGTATTCTTTCTCTCTTTTTTTTTTTTCAATGTCCAATGTCACCGTTGCGTGTTTAGTGAATAAAATGAGCAGTTAATGCGGTAGTGAAAATGCAGTTTGTAATTTTTTTTTTTTTTAAAGCGTTGTTTGAGACCGACCGGTTGTGTGTATAATCTTTTGTGTTATGGTTCCATTAATTTAATTTTATTTTAATTTATTTTTGGGTCGTATATTATTAAAAGATTTGTATAATATAGATTTTGCATACTATTGTCTTTAAAATAAAGTATTTTAAATTCATGTAACCAATTAGTAATGGGCCGATAAATATAATAACGTATATAAATAAACGATCAAAAATCATATTAATTTACGAATAAGCGTAATAAAATAAACTTGTTTCTTTTTTTAACAAAAATAAAAAAAAAACACAAATTTGCTAGCGAAACATATAAAATATTTATGAAAGAAAGATGAATGGCTATATGAACTTTTTAATTGATACCCATTTAAATTGACTGCGCAGATAGTCTCAGATATTAATTACAAAGTAAAATGATATCGCGCGGAATAATTTATTCGTTAATACCGGCAATTAGTAAATTGCACCAATTACACCTTGACACGCGGGCTTCAAACCCAAATGGAATCAAGATAAACTTTACGGTGAACGGACAGCGAATTAACGTCACTCCCACTCCTCATTTTCGAGTCTCTGTCACCCAATTGGCTCACCTGGCATAGATCATCGAGCGATCATGTGCACTTCCTTTTCCGTCAATGCAAAAAAGAGAAAAAAAAAAGAATACGCGAGAACAATAAAAAAAACGATGTTTCTCGCGGGTGTGCTCCCCGGGGACTGCGGGTGAGGGGAAAGTGTGTCGCTCGCGCGTCGTGGAAGACACGTCACGCGTTACGCCAGGAGTCTTAACGCGCTAACTCGCTGTCGGATCTAAAATCGGATCTGGAGCAACGACCTTCGAAACAACACGAACCCTACGTGTCGCGGGCGTCGGCTATCTCCGTCTCGCTCGCACTCGCTCGCGCGAGAGGAATAAAAGTTTCGGCCGATCTCGACGAAAATTTCACGATGATCCGCGGCAGCCTACACCCGCGACTCGCGCTATTTCCACCGACGCGAGGTATACGCGCGAGTTTCTTTTTTATCGGTCGGGAGGAAGTAGGAACTGCGCGACACCGGATTTACGAGCCTCGCTGGGGTCTAATTGACACTTTCCGCTGAAATAGAAATTTTAAACATTTTTTTTTTTTAAATTAATATTAAGGCCGCGCTTATTTAGTTTTACTGAAACGTACAAATAACTGCATAATTTAAAAAAAAAACTTAGCAAAAACTAAGATATTTAATTAGTATATACAGAATAATAATTTCTAGTGTAATATATAATTAGTACTAGAAACACTAGAATCAATAATCAACACTAGGATAATTTAGTGTGCAATATTTTGATTAAACATTTAGTTCAATTAAAATAATTTTCAAATATCATTAATTAAGAATCATTTGAATTTTAAAGAGACAAATTAAAAAGTAATAGCGGAATCACGGAGAAAAAAAAACATCTATTTTCGCAGCCTCGCGAACTTCTCGAAAACATCGTCGGAAACATGGAAGCCCAGCGGTGGGTCAGATCGGGCCTCATTCGCATTGCACCGCAGCTTGTCGTGCGGGCGGCGGCATCTGTTTATCCATATAACCCCCCATAATGGCTTCTCTATTTACGAAACGCGCGGTTAACGAGCCCGCCGGGCTTTTCCCCAGCGAGTAGTGGAGGCCCATAGTAGGAGGGCAATTATTTGTTTTCGAGAACGTGTTTGACAAGCTGCCGACTCGCCCTTTTCGACTTCACTAATTTTTCCATTCCGTATATCCGAATCCGCGCGTCTGTTGTTCCAAGGAGCCGCCGGACACTCGACTTTTAGACCTACCCCGCCGGGACTTCAAAGCCCTCTCTCTGCTATACCCTCCAAATCCTTTTCACGAAGAACTGACTTTTCCGGAGGGCAAATATTTTTCGACGGGCTCGGAGGTTCCTTCTTTTTCTCTTTGATTTTTTTTCGCGGATTTTTGTTTGGCGTAGATGCATGGGATAGGAGTTGTACTCACTTGTGCTCGGAGGCCCTGTCCCGCTGCCGGCGATTCTTGAACCAATTGCTGACCTGCGTCGTGGTGAGGCCGGTCGACTCGGCGAGTTCCTGCTTCTCTCGGGGCGACGGGTACGGATTCGCTTCGTACCACTTCCTCAACACCAGCCTCGATTTCTCTTTGAAACAATACGAGGTCTCCTCGCCGTCCCATATCGTCCGTGGCAAGGGGAATTTACGCCGCACCCGGTACTTGCCTTGTGAATCACAAAATTATCGGGTTACTTATTTTGTCTGACATGTAAAGATCCATTTGTTAAAATATTATATAAGATCATCACTTTGCATTAATATTTACAGTAGATTATTGTTTCGACCGCGATCACTTCTGTATAATTTTTATAATTCTACGTACGCAAATTCACAGAGGGATTATATAATCTACTATTATTATATGATACAAAACCTCGACAATTAACAATGTTACATCGATGACAATTAACATCGTTTACCTATGACAATTAACATCGTTACATCGATGCTGAGTGAATTTTTCCACAAAAAAGAAAATTACTCTTACTTTGTTGCAGCAAGAAAAAAAAACAGAAAGAAGCAAAAAATCGAGCTCGCAGAAAAGGTACTAACCAACGGCGCCGAGTGGCCTGCCGCGCAGCCTCTCCGCCTCGATGTAGTGCGCCTTGAGCCAGAGCAGCTGGAGCTTCGTGTGATTGTGCGAGTTGAAGTTGTGATTTTCGAGGATGTGATAAAGATCCTTGAATTTGCCGTGGTGGAAGGCGACTACTGCCTGGGCCTTGAGGACGCTCTCGTTCTTCCTTAGCTTGGGGCAGTCCGGCAGGGACCAGAGAAATCGCGCCAGTCGGTCCACACTGCCCGCCTGCTGCAGTACCTGGACAGACGACACCATCGTCTTCATAGACGATAGACAGGGGGGGCACACTGTTAGTCGGCAGAACTCATCCCGCTCTCCTCTTAATCTAGTGTATCTTGTATATATTATGTTCTTTTCTTTAAATTGACTATTCTCTCGCTGAATTTTTTATTTATTTTTTATTTATGCATTAAACAGATTTGAAATTTTGACTGATTTATAATACGTGAAATAAATTTAGGTTTGTTTAATATCTGCTTCAAAAAAAAAAAATCATTTGAAAATTATAAAACAAAGTTAATGCGAGTGTAAGTTTATATCTTATCAAACTACTACTGGTTTTCACATCTGTCAATCTTATTTTTTTATTTAAATAAAAAATGTATTATAGTTATGTATGTATCAAAATTTCAAATCTGCAAACAGTACATCACGAATACAATAATAAAAGTAAAAAATTCTCATTTAAATTGTTTGTATAAAAGCTTTCGACGAACTTATCGCAGTCACATAAACAAATTATACTTTTCAGATAAGTGTATCACAAGATAAACATCCCGTTAAAAACGAAACTAACGTTTCAAACGCGAAGCTCGTGTATTCGACCCGAACAATTCGCCGTAAATTAAACGCTGGCCAATTGGAAACATCGGGCGGCCCCTCCAGACCGCGACTCAAGCCCGATATATCGACCGTAGAAATTTTCCCGGGCACCATTGAATTTGGAAAAAAAAGGAAGGTAACAAAAAATAAAAAAAGAAATTGTCTCGCGGTACCGCGACAGCCTACGTAATAATGATCATGACTCAGAGATACAAGACAACTAGCTCCCACGCCATACGGACATTAAAATTTGCGAGCGCGACTCTGAAAGCAATCCAGCGGGGCTTTACGAGCGCGCAGCGCGACCCGTTGCCTTTGCTCCTGCAATTTCGCTATTTTTCGCCCAGCGGCTGTTTCTTTCTTCCCTCTCTTTTAAGGTCTCTCTTTCTGTCCGTGTGGCGAGGGCAAAAGGAGCGAAGTTTTTTAGCCGTGCACACACGCAAAAAAAAAAAACTATGTATATAGCCAGTGAATTAAATTTATCGGAACTCTCGTCTTTTTTTTCTGCCGTTTGAGAAAAAAAAAGGTCACCCCTTTTTTTTAACGATTACGAAGCTGCTGAAGCACAAAACAACACATACGTGGCACGGTGCGTTCGCGGAAGCGTTGCTGCGCGGATTTCATCGCCTTATATTGATTGTGCGAGTGTCGATCGTGCGATATTCAGGAGCTCAATGATAGTCGAGGTGGGTGTGAGTGATAGCGTTCGTTTATCGAAATTGCGAGGCGAACGGAGCAGCGCGTATCTCGTAATTTCATCTGCGACAAGGGGGCATATATAATTCCGTTGCGTTAAGCGTGCGCTGCACTGCGAAAATATACTACTGCTGCGATACTTTGTGCAGGGCTCTATAAAATCAACTGCGCGAATTATTATCGAAAAGAGACGCTTTGACTTTTGATGAATGAAAGTTTGTATAAGCGCGGGGGTACGCGGAGTAAGTGGACTTGACTCTTTTCGTAGGTGCGCGGGTGTGGGTGTCGTGGAAAAAAAAAATGGGAAAAAGCACGTGGGCCGGGTTGACGATAAGGTCTAAACGTCAGGCGGCTACAGCGCCGAATTTACGGAGACCAGTAAAGCACGTCTCGTTCGGAAATAAAGCGTGGGCTGGGCGGCATTTTTCACGCCCGCCGCGAGGCTTTATTTACCCGGCGGATTTTTTCGTCGGGTCGTCGCCTCGAGCGTCCCGAATAAAACGCGCGTCGCAGATAATTTCGGCTGACGCGAATCTAGAGACCGAACACACGAATGGCGCGAGCGTTATACATTTTTCTGCGCGATCATTAAGATGGTTTTTCTTTTATTTTTTTGTTGTATGTTTTTTTTTTTTTTCATGAAACCATTCGCGTTTTGTCAGGAAAAAAGGAATCGAGATTGGCAAACAGTAATAAAGATTCGATTGTTGCGGTTGAAATTTGGCAAATAATGTTCTAAAACGATCTGAGGTATTGTAATTTGTTGGCACGGTATCTTTAGTGTATTATCACATAAACACTATTAAAGCGTGAAGCGATTATTATGAAAAATATTGCAAACGAAGAAATATTTTGCTTTTGCGTGCTTTGAATGTTTAAAGCTCTTCGAGCAGCACAAGAATTAGCAATATGTTTTTCAAGTGTATAATTATATTAGATCAAAGTGACAGTAAAGACAGAAAAGTTTCTTCGAATGCGCATAAAAAGCTTTTAAAACAAATAAAAATGACAGAAATAAACCTATAAATTCTGGAGAAAAATGAGCGATCTTTTGAACGGATTCTAATTCATCACAGCTACATCCCAGTTACAGTTTAACAGAAGTTATCCACGACAATATCGCATTACAAATTAGCCCGATAAAATCGAGATGCTAAGTATACTGTTGCTTGACAACGGAGCACCGTCCCATCATATACGCTTTTCGACATTAGAAATAATACACTATTAAGTGCACAAAATTACGTAGCCATCAGAGCTATCACACCGCCGTCCCAACCATCGGTACTCAGCGATTACATCGAAATGCACTTCGAAACGAGTATTTTACTGCATTCCATGCGCGCAACTCAATGTTTTCATCGCGCATACAATCGAGTCCTCTCCGCGATCATTACGTAAAGCTCGAAAGCCGCTCATTTTTCTCCTCGAATAAACGCGCGCGAATAGAGCGTGAAGCATCGCCCCCAACGACAAGGTATATATAAACGATTTAAAGCGTGTAAAAAGGGCATGATCAAAGTACGGTATAGATAAACACAAGAATTAGAAGGTACCTCGCAGACGCATGCGACCTGCTCCTGGGTGAATCCGAAGCTGGACACTTGTCCGTTGGCGGCGACGGCCACTGGGCTGTCCTGGGGACTGTAGCTGGCAGGCTGGCCGTAAGGCCCGGCGTCTATCGCCGCGACGGCGAGCGAGTTCGGCGTGCCCTGGGGGCTGTACTCGCTCTGGGGCGGTGGCAGCTGGGCCGCCGGCTGCTGGCCGCCGCTGCCGGGCGCCGCGCCGGACGTGGCTCCCATCGCGGAGGCGCCCCTGTAGGCCATCATCACCTCATTGCCCGGCGCCAACCTGCCCACGGCGGTCGTCCTTCTCTTGCTGGCCTCGATCTTCCCCGAGAGCGCGCGGAGTCCCTACATGCGCGAGCCGCCGGCTATTTTTGGGGCCGGGGTGCGGGCGCCGCCGCAGTAGTGCAGCTCCGTCGCTCGGCCGGCCCTGCGCGGCTCCCTCCGCACTCGGCTGCGACGGGTCCCCCTCGCCGCGGGTGCAGCTCACGTCGCCTCCCGGAGCGGGCCGATTCGCGGCATGCCAATCGGCCGCGGGCCTCGGCGTCGATCGGAAGTCCGCGGCGCGCACACCGCGGCCTCTCGTATTTCTAGATGCGGCGGCGCTCGCCCGCGCTCGCCTAATTATAGCCTCGCGCGCGGCTAATTTTAGAGGCCGCAGCGGAGAGCGCGGCCCCCGAGCTCGCTGCGAGCCTCCCGAGCACACAGCTGGACGAGTGAGTCCCGTAAAACACACTGGCGGCCCGCGAGTGCTCTTGTCGCGGGGGCGAGCCACCCCCTCGCGATTCTCGATGCACACTGCGCTCCGCTTGCACACTCGCTGCTCCAAGATGGACGTCGACGATCAGTCTCCGATCTTTCTGCGTGTCCCTTGGATAGCCCGCCGCTCGACTCCCACGCACTGGGGGGCTGTGCAGCTGCCACGAGGAAGTCTTTCGCTGATCTCGTGGTTGACACGCACTCACACGACGGGGAAAGCAGTGCCTCGCGGAACGGGAGGAGCGGGCGGCTCTCCGGGACTGACGGCGAGAGGTTCACCGCTCGGGCGCGCGATTCCGAGTCGACTGACTGACCGAGCGAGCGGCACGGGAGCGGCGACGGCGGCGCGAGCTCTCGGAGACGGGGGTGCGCTTTCATTGGTAGGGGGCGGGGCCCCCGTCGCCGTAGAGCCCGGACGGGCCGCTCCACTGGCCCACCCGGCCACCATGTCGGCGAGCGATTGGCGGCCGCGGGGACACGCCCAGCGGGCGACGAGGCTCACCCTCTGCCCCGCGCCGCCGGGAGAGAAGCGCGGCTATAGGCGCGGCTTCTTTTTAACGAGCCGTGGCTGCCGCTGCTGCTGCTGCTCGTGCATAGTGTGTGCACTGGCGACTCCTTCTCTTCTCTTTTCTCGGTGCGGGCGATTTTTCCGTCTTTCTCGCGGGGGGCAATGGAACTCGTGCAGCGCGCGCGATGGCAGAGCGAAAAGTCGCGGCACCTTTCGCCAATTTGACTGGAAAAGTCTGCGCGCTTTTGACGGTGCGTCGGTGGGGGCTAGGGCTCTTTGTTCTCGTGTGCACATATGAGGCTTTGTGAGAGGTTGATTGAATCCTTTGCTTTTATCGAATAGGTTTCTCCTGGGCAATGATAATACAAAATGATTAATATTATATTGCGCAAATAAAATTATATGCATTTATTCAGTTGAATATCCGTGGATGTACAAAATAATATTTATTTGTTAAGTGATTCACGGTTTTTCGATCCGTCAGGTTTATTTAAAAAAGTAAATTTATAAATTTCAATGGAATATATAATATATATACAAAAATTTCTTATCTTCTTATCGTTTTTTATACTGCTTTTAATTTCTTTTCTTTTTAAGACGTTTCAACGCAAGAGATAATGTAGAGTAATTTTAATAAATATTGTCTTAAAAATAATTTTTATTGATATACTATATTTTTCAATTTCTGAATAAAATATTCTTATACAAAAAAAATCTCATACGCTACTGTATCACGGTACAGTACAGCGCAACTCTCGACATCACATAATCAATTATTGTATACCTTCACATAGGCATCACCTTTTGAATATATTCAAACTTAAAGGACGCCCTTTTTCACTTTTGCCCTTCGCGGAGGAAGGATTGAGACTCCTTTTCTCGGCGAACGTCAAAAAAAAAGCCCCGAGACTCTCCGCGTCAGCAGCGAGGCCCGCAGAAGGCCGCGCGGATGGGCCGATCCTTTGAAAGGACCGCTTTTCCTGCGGGCCCCTGTGAAGCTGATCGCGCGCGCAGGCACACGTGCGCACTCCTCAGTGACAGGGCCCCTGTCCCACGTCAATCACGCGACGCGGCCTCGCGGAGGCCCTGCAGGCCGCTAAACAAACGACGTCCTTGTTGTACTTTGCTCGCGGCTCTTCCGGGTCCTCGACGAATCTGGAAAAACAACGGGCGAGTGCGCGCCATATTTTCGGCGCATGGAAATTACAGGAAGCAACCCTGTTTTTAGGAAAAATATCAACGAGGGTGGCTCGCTTTCACCGCGGTGGCACGTGTCCCTATGATTATAAAATGTTTTAATTGTAATGAATTTTGTCATGTATAGTAGAAGAAAGATCTATTTTCGTATTTTTTTTAATTTTTTTTCTCTAAGAATGAATAAGTAATAAGGCGTAAATTAATTTGAAAAAGATGAATTAATTATACTTAGCACTTATTATAATTATTTATGAAAATTATATAGTTCATTAGATTATAGATGCACGCTATGTCCTCAATCGAATATTTTTTTCGAAGATATTTGTTCAATGAAATTGATTATTTATTTTTCTACTTTAATTCCATATCAAGAGAAGTATTAATCATCTTCAATTCGAGATCTTCTGCTTAATTCCTTTTAAAATTAGAGTACGTAGTATATACATACACTGAGAAAAAAGTTTAATTAACCATTACTTGCTTTAATTAATATTTACTTGTTTCAACCAAAATTTATTTGTTTCAATCAAATATTAATTG